>PVLD010019598.1:0-35987 GCA_004027595.1 Dinomys branickii
TTTTTTTTTTTTTTTTGCGTTACTGGGGATCGAACTCAGGACCCTGCGCTTGCTAGGCAAGCTCTTATTCCACTGAGCTGTATCCCCAGCCGTATGCATCATTTTTGATGCATCATTGTTTATTGTTTTCAAAATGTTTTTGTCTGACAGTGGAATGTACATAAAAGGAAAAGTTGAGGTGTTCCTGTCCATACAACCCTCTCTCCACTACTGAACTCTCTCCAGGAAACTTTACTCAAGTGTGTTTCCCCAGGGCTCGCTCAGTTTACTCACCAAAGTTAAAGTAAGCAATGGAGAGGCCAGTGAACACGTGGAACAGATGGGTGAGGTAGCTGTCCTTGTAGAAAAGGTAATGCCGGTAAAACAGAGCCAAGGGGTAACCTGTACAGGGTCAGAAATGAGGCGGTCAGTGATGCCACTGCGCTCTGTTCTGCAGTTTACCTAGTCTGAAAGCTCAGCCCCACAGAGAGAAAAAAATAGTCACACAGTTTCTGGATATGATCAGAGAAGGCAGAAGGTCACCCCACAAGCAGTGTGCTCCCCAAGTTGTTTTGTGAACAAACATTTGGAATTGGGGCTGAGAATACAACACAGCACAACAAAACATAGTTAGAACTGAAGATGCTTTTTTAAGAACTGAGAGATACAAAATTGGATCTCAGCACTGCCTATCAATTAGTGTTAAGAATCTTTTCTTCCTTTAAAAATAAAACCTCCAAAACAATGATACAAACAATTGAGGATGAGACAAGTGTGGTGGCCCACACCTGTAATCCCAGCACTTGGGAAGCTGAGGCAGGAGGATTGCCTGAGTTTGAGGCCAGCCTGGGCTACGTAGTGAGACCCTGTCACAAACAACCACCTAGGAAACACCATGTTAACTCTGAGGTCTGTCCTGTTAGCACAGTGTCACTAGTCTGTCGGGAGGGTAAAGACGAGCTAACACTGGGATGCACAGTGGGTGCACAGCAATCACAGGAAACCAGTCTCAGCAGCAAAAAGTCATAAAACCATTCATTCAGGGATTGGAAAAATGTCTTCCAAAGCTGAGATTCAGTGTGGTCTGAAAGCCATGTGCAAATGACACGGCACCTACTGCTGGCCACGTACTGGTTTCACAGGGCCAAGACTGCTCACTGTCAGAAAAGCTGTCCCTGCCTAGGGCTCCTGAGTTCCACAGCCATGCTGTGACTCACATTCTGCATCTGGTGCAGAAGCTTGGCCGGAGTGCTTCCAACACTCTTGCTGCATGGGTGAGGAAACAGGGTCTCCCTACTGTTTTTGGAAGGACACCTAACCTGCCACTGTCACTGCATAAGTAATGTTCCTGAGTTGGTCGGGCTTTGCAGTTACCTGGGGCCTCACTGATGCCAGGCAAATGCTGTACTCTGTGCTCTACCTCCCATCCTAGCTGCTAGAACTCGTGGCTTTAAAAGTATAAATTGCAGTTAGTTTATGTTGCCAATGTAGTTTGAGTTTAGTTAACTTTGAAAAGCTAACAACAGTGTCATGCACAAGATGCTAAATTATTAGCTATAAGGATAAGTAAATAATCATGTTGTATGTTGGCTCATAACCTTCTAGTCTTTTACTTGTATCCTTTTTTTTTTTTTTTTTTTTGTCTTTTTGAGACAGGGTCTTACTATATAGTTCAGGCTGGCCTTGAACTCACAATGATCCTCCTGCCTCAGCCTCCGGAATGCTGGGATTATAAGTGTATGCCACCACACCCAGCCTGTACTTTTTTAAAATTTACGTCAGACTGTATACTTACACGTTATCTCCTAGTGTTTTCAATAGCGATGCACCAGTCATTTGATCTGGCTGCTATCAGGATTTACAGTGACCTCTCACTGCTGCTCCCATCATGGGTGAGGTCCTTTATCAAATTTACAGCTTCTTGCAAGGATAATTGACACCTGAACCACACAGGGCTGAGGAGCACCAATCTTTGACCACAGTCAAAAAATCTGCATATAAACCTGACATGGTGGTGCAGCCCTGTAAGCCTGAGGCTGAGGCAGGAGGATCACTGTTGACTTTGAGGCCAGCCTGGGCTACAGAAGCCCAGTTTAAGGCCAGCCTGCACTACATAGCAGGATCCTGTCTCAGAAAAATCTACCACCACCACCACCAAAAAACCCCGTATATAAATTTTGTTTTTCCAATACGAGAAATGGAACCCGGGGGCTTGCAGATGGGAGTTAAGCCTATTGTTTATCCACATCCCCTGTACGTAACCTTCGACTCCCCAAAACGCAACTACTAGCAGCCTGCTGTTAACTGAAGCCTTACCGATAATACCAAAAGTCAATTAATTCAGCTGGGCGTGAGGTGCATGTCTGTAATCCCAGCATTCTGGAGGCTGAGGCAGAAGGATCACTGCAAGTTTGAGGCCCTCCTGGGCTACATAGTGAGTCCAGGCCAGCCTGAATCATATAGTGAGACCTTTGTCCCCCTACCCCAATTTAACTCATGGTTTCTATGCTATATGTACTACATAAGGTGAAAGATACCCACCTTGAGAGGTCACTTTGTCTTATTTTTTTGTAGTGTTGGGGATTGAACTATGCTAGGCAAATACTCTTAACACTGAGCCCTCCCCCCACCAGGCTTTGGCTGTGTTGCCCAGGTTGACCTCCAGAGAGGTCACTTTTTACTACAATAAGCAGTTTACTGGAGAGATGAAGGCTCCTGAGAGGTGAGCATTGAGCATCACATGGTGCGTGTAAGTGGCTGCTTAACAACACTTGAGCTTACCACAGTAGCAGTAGGAAAACTAGACTGGCAACTTTAACTGCAACAGCAGCCACATAATTACCATTACACAGTACAGTATGTACTACTGTTATTTGTATTTAAATTTAGTTTTTTAACTGATACATAAAAACAAAAATTAAGCCAGGTATGGTGATCCATGTCTGCAATCTCAGGTAAGTGGGAGGCTGAGGCAGGAGGTTCATAAATTTGAGGTCAGCCAGAGCAACTTAGCAAAACTGTGCCTTAAAATAAAAAGGACTGGAGATGTAGCTCCGTGGGAGTCCCTAGTATTGCAAAAACAAAGTACATACACAAAACCCCCCATAAAAATTGTACATAATCATGAGGTACCATTTAATATACATTGTGTGATGACGTTTAAATCAGGATAAACACGCATATTGCTTAAACATTATTTCTCTAAGGTAAAAACATTTAAAATCTTTCTGTTAGCTTTTTTCTATTTTTTTAATACAGGGTCTCCTATGGTTCAGGCTGCCCTGAATTCACTATGTAGCCCAGGCTGGCATGGAACTCAGTCATCTTCCTGCCCCAGCCTCCTCTGGAGTGCTGAGAATACCAGCTGGGCCCCGGCTCAGTTAGCTTTTTTACGTATTAAAAACTTTTTTTTTGTAGTGCTGGAGATCAACCCAGGGCCTTGTATATGCGTGGCAAGCACTCTCCCACTGAGCTATACCCTCAGCCCTTTTTATTTTCAGTCTTGCTAAATTCTCCAGGTGGGACTTAAATTTGTGATCATCCCTCCTCAGTGATGAAATTACAGGCGTGAGGCACCATGCCCTGCTCACCTAAAACACAGATTTGTGCATGTTCTATGACAGTAAGTGGTCGACTGTTATCTCCATATTTTTGCATTTATGACACACCAAAATTTATTTTATAACCAGCCCAAGGATAACTGGTTGATTCATTGCAGATGTTAGGAAATACCTCCTAAATGGCAGGGGTGATGATTTTCTCTTCTAGTTAGCTGAGATGACGTAACAGTAGGTCCAGTGTCAGGGAGGCATCTATGACCCTTTCAAGTCAGGTCATCAGTCAAAGAAGCAGAGCAAGTCTCCTCTATTCACAGGAGCAGGGATCGGGCAGGGAGAGCCCCAAGCAGTGCTAAGCACCTGGTACTAGAAAGCGTGGAGAAGGCCCTATGCCTTACATTTTTTGCTTCTTTTCTTCTGATGAATGAATAAATATGAGGTAATAGGGCAGATCCTAATTGTCTAGCACACTATTCAGTAAGTTCTGCACAGCTAACAGTTTACCCCCAGCACTAAACCCTTTAACCACAGTTGTGCTTGAAAATGAAGAAACGTAACCTATTAACTCCCTCGAGTTGAACATAGCTTAGTATTGTCCTGGCGCGCCGGGTCACTGGTACCCAGATCGGAGTCACGATGGCTTTGTGACTTCCGAGGTCACTGTGCAGACCCTGTGTGGCCAGCACTGTCCTGAATTCAGAGTTCCTGTGACCATTTCTTACCAGCTTCTCTGTGTACTTCCTTGCTATTCTGGTATCAATAGTCACTTCTTGTGTTTGCAATGTGCCTGCCAAGAATAGTTCCTTTTCCTATTTCTAACTTACAGCAGGCTTTAGAAACCAGGACTTTCATCTTACAGAAGTAAAAAAAGACCAGAGGGAGGCCCAGGCTTGGGCGCTTCCTTTCCCTAAAGACCCAAGTCCCAACTTGAGCACACTGGCTCTAGTCACCACACAGGGCCGTTTGCTGTCCCCTGGCCTTGAGTGTATTCTGGAGTGGAGTGAAGAACACCTGCACACTGCAAACCCACAACCAGAAGACAGAGGGCTCAGGAGGTCAGGAACGGCAGATGGCAAGCCAGGGGGCGGAGCTGTGGGGTGGGACGCACTTCCAGGGTGACCCTGAGTACGCAAACACCCAACCTTGCTCTCGGCTGCCACCCAGCTCAGCAGGCTCTGGAGTTCCGGCCACCTGGCCACCCTTCAGGTTTTGGGTTAATAATATGCCTTAGTTACTGCGGGCTGATCAGGTCTGCAACCTCCCAAATGAGTATACAGTGAAGGCTAAATAAAACGTGAATAGACGACTTCAGGGCTCTGGGCCCTCTCACAGGATTCAAGGTTCTCTCGGGGCTAAGACCAAGACCTTCTCTGGGTGGCCTGCATTTATTTAGTTATCTGAAGGGAGGGGAGGACTCAAGAAGGGAGGAACCACTCAAGGGGGCTCCAGGTAAGGTACTGAATTAATCCACCCAGGATGAGATGCCCAAGGCTGCAGTCTTTGTCTAGTTGAGGTTGCATCCAGGTGTCCTTGGCTGTGACCTTGTCTTTTCCTTTCATGCTTCGAGGCTTCACCCACCATTGTTGGCCTCAGCAGGGGTCAGTGATTCACAGAGGTTCAATTATAAGTCCACTGCCCTTCTCCAGACAAGGAGCCTGGGCCTTGGACAGACAAGTAAACATGAAAAGCCCATTGGTTAATTTAAGTCCTGCTCAGGGCTACTTCAGAGTAGTCTCCATCATTCAGGGACATGCTGGGTTCCGGAAGGGTGGTGTCCTAAAGCTGTTCTCAGGCCCTAAAGGCTTTTCTCTGGGTGCCAGTCCCTAGTACAGTACAGTCCCCTGAAGAGTCACAGAAGAAGCTGTCCAAGAGTCTCCCACTCACACGCCTGTCCTCTGGAGTTTGATTCCTTGCTCAGGGAGGAAAAGGACTGTACTCCCAGGAAGGCCCTCAAGTGCTTCTGGGTGTGGTCGGAGGCAAGAAGCCCTGCCTGCAGGGGACCTACTGTAGGCCACAGGTGTCATGTGGGCCTGACAGCAAAGCTCTTAGCTTCTGACTGGGGACAGCATCATCCCTCTGGTCCTGCTGATGGGCGTTGGAAAGCTGGTGCAGAGATTCTGAAGCACTCGTGTGCAGGCCTGTCGCCCTCCCTATTCCCGATCACGCCTGCCTGCACTTGGCACGGGAAGACTCTTGAGGGTGATGGCTAAGGTTTGCTCCTGTTAGAATGGCAGCTTCCCAAGAGCCAGAAGCAGACACTGGGGACACCCGGCTCTGCGCCAGCTGCTGGGCCACACATAAGGCGTTCTGCTGGGCAGCTGTCAAGCCTGAGGTTCGCTCTTCCCAGGGTCCCACATGCTGTGTGGGTCCAGACCAGCATCTGTCTCACCCTGCACTGCTGCTGTAACTCCCCATTCCCTACACAATAGTGCGAAATTACTTATTAATGCTAAAGTTGAAAGGTTTCATTGGAAAAAAAACAGAAATGGGCAGTTTTCATTAAAGTCTGGAAAATTTTTTGTTCTCTTTCATTGTGTGCAGCTATTTCTGGACCAAGGAGGATGGCATGGTGCTGCCTGAGCAGAGAGAGGTGCATTTGAGCCTGCGGAGGTGCACATGCCATGTTCCATGTTCTGGCAATGTGAGGGAGGAGGTGGCGCGAGGGAGATGTGGACTCCAGTTCTACGGAAGAGGAGGCTGGTGACGCTGTGCAGACAACTATGCCCTTTGAACTTGTCAGTCTCTGGGCCAATTTTTGCTGCTATAAAATATGGGGAGCCTAAAACAACTTTTTGGCTGGATTTTGTATATCTATACCTACTGTATTAGAAAATTTAAAAAATTGCAGTTATCAGTTCATTATTTTACATGTTAATATAAATACATTTTAAATGACAGTGACTATATATTCCAACACAAAGAAGTAAAACTGCTAAATGAGAAGAGTGGCATTGTTTTTCAGTTTTGCAAATTTATGGTCTTTTGTCTGGCTTAAGAGAAAATGGATTCTTGGAGCTGCTTCTGTGTTTGATTTCTTTTTTTACCTGAGACAGGCTTTCACTGTGCAGTTCAGACTGGCCTTGAACTCATTTTGTAGCCCATGCTGGACTCAAACTCACAGCAATTCTCCTGTCCCAGCCTCCCAAGTGCTGGGATTACAGGTGTGCGTCCCCACGCCTGGCTCGTCTATTGTAATATGTAGGTTCGTTTGTTTTTTTTTTTTTGGCGGTACTGGGGATCGAACTCAGGACCCTGAGCTTGCTAGGCAAGCACTTATTCCACTGAGCTATATCCCCAGCCCTGTAATATGTAGGTTCGGTTCATCACTTCACAGTTCACTCTGAGTAGCACTTGGCAGCATGACTGTTTATGTATTGATTATCTCAAGTGTCACTTGGGTAGGTGTCATTTCAACCAGTCGATTCTTTTTTTTTTTTTTTTTTTTTTTTGCGGTACTGGGGATTGAACTCAGGACCTTGTGCTTGCCAGGCAGGCACTTATTCCACTGAGTGGATTCTTGTATTAAATAAATTTGACAAAACTGTCATTTTTGTATTTCTTCTTATTAAAACTAGGCAAAAAATGCCATTTTTGGTCATACTATATTTAAATAATTGAACTGGTAAGTACTTAAAATATATGAAGAGGATCTGGGCTTACACAGACACATGTATTTGGAAAAAGCATTTTAGACAGTCGTGGATACCACTGGCCAAAACCCAACAATTAGTAATTTCTCAGCGGTTAGTTGCAATGTGAAATCTGAAACTACATCAAGACCTTTTCATACTCTGCTACAGTGAAACCCACTGGCTTCTTTTGAGCTTTGAATGGGCCTTTAACCCATAGATGATATTGAAATATCAGACACTGATCATCTGGATAGTACTGGTTCACTGAGTTAGCATACTGGCATATTTCATTAGAATGTAATATCTATTATCACACTCCTTAATGTTACCACTGAGTTCACAGGACTTTTTTTTTGAATTTTGTTTTTAAGACAGTTTCTCGCTGTGTATTTCAGGCTGGCCTTGAACTCACTATGTAGCCCAGGCTGGCCTCAAACTCATGGTGATCCTCCTGCCTCAGCCTCCTGAGTGCTGGGATTCCAGGCATGCACCACCATGACTGGCATCCTCTTAGTTCTTTTCTCATCTTCGAGATATAATTCATCATAAAACTCCGCCTTCAGAGTGTAAAGCTGAGTCGTTTTTAGCATATTCAGTAATTCTACTAATTGCAGAAGGCTTTCATCCACCCCAAGAACCCTGGACTTGATGGCAGCAGCTTTCCATTCTCCTCCCCTCGCCTGGCAGATGTCTTCAACCCTACAGGTCCTGAATAAACTCTGTGATTCTCCTGAGCCCTTCGCCTCGCCAGCCTGCAGCCTGAGGACCTGGACCAAGCCCTGCACTGCTCCCCCCACAACTTGGCCCCCAAGACCTCCCCTTCCCCCCTTCCAGCCGAGGCTGGGTGTCACCCAGAGCAAAGGCCGAGGTCCATGCAGCCCCTTGCTTTGACTCAGCTCTGTCTGGACTCCCAGTCGGCCCTGCCGGCTGCAGAGCCTTTGTGTTAACTGCCTGGAGGGGTGCAGACCTTGGGGAACCGCCCCTCAACACTGAGGTCCTCCTCCCAACTCTCCTATCTAACCGCTTCCTCAACGCGCACGCTTCCCCTTCACCCTGCAGTACTCCACACCTCAGCACCTAACACAGCATCACTCCGGGGCGCTGCTCCTTCACCCACTGAGGACAGGAGCCAGGTGCTCTCTGCAGGTGGGCGTCTCTAGCCCTTTAGTTTTTTGAGACAATGTCTCAGATTTGCTCAGGCCAGGCTTAAATGTGGCTATCTCCTACTCCCCTCCACAGTGCTGATGCCATCACACCCAGGTATTTAACTTATTTATTTATATGTCTTTGAAAGCAGGGGCTATGGTCCTGTTTTGTTCCATACCACACCTCAGTGCCTAGAACAGTTCCTGGGTGAAAGAATGGGAGAAAATGAATGGTCTGTACTAGAGGTGATCAAATGTTCATTCAGCACCTCCTGTGTGGTGAGCACTGCAGTAAGCACTTAGGGCCAGATGGCAGCTTTTCACTCTTGAGGGTGCCCACTCCTTAGACAGAGATAGGAGATATATTCCCTGTATAGAAGGGTCATGGTAGAGATCAGGGAAGCAAGAGCTCAATCTCCACCTGAGTGGTCAGGATGAATAGGGCCTGGAGGTCCCAGGGAGGGAGGAAAAACATGGAATATTCATTTCATGAATGTTCGGATAATTCTAAAACAGGAGAAAGAATGTGAAAAGATGGACAAAAGGTGTGCAGCTTGGTGGTACAGTGCTTGTCCAGGTGTGAGAAGGTCTGGGTTTGACTCTAAGCACTGCAAAAAACCCCAAAACAAAGCCAGGTGTGGTAGCGCACACCTATAATCCCAGAACTTGGGAGGCTGAGGCAGGAGGATGGCTGCAAGTCTGAGGCCAGCCTGGACTACATAGTGAGTTTAAAGCAGGCCTCAGCTACATAATGAGATCCTGTCTAAAACAAAACAAAATAAAACAAAAAGCTAAAAGTATATTTGGTGAATATCTCCCACACAGTTTATTAAATAAGAATTACAAGAGGTCACTGGTTTGGGCTCAGCCCCTGCTGGGCCTCAACAGACCAGGCTAAAAATAAAAGTCGAGCGGCACACATAAAAGTTTCAGGCTGCCAGCTGCAGTGAAGCTGTTTACCCAACCTTCCCACAAGTCAAACTTCCCCAGGCCAGCTGGAATTGGATCATTCTAATCCTTACATGAAAAGTAACCTGGATAATCTGAGAGCAAGCAGTCACTGCTCTTCCACTGTCTCTCTGTCCCTGTCCACTGCCTGCAGCCTCCTGTACCCGGCTCATTGGCGCTCCCTCCTCCTGTGTGGCTACACGGTACTGTTCATTCTGGAGTCAGAAATAAAGCACACGGTACTGTTCATTCTGGAGTCAGAAATAAAGCAGACCTGTGGCGGAGGCTTGGGTTGGGGTAAAGCTTCTGCTAACAGGCACCAGGTTTGGGTCTGATTCTCAGCAGCACAAGCTCATCAGGTTTGTTGTAACTTTGTCCTTGGTCAGATCCAAACAGCCAAGTTTAACTATGGAGCTAGGGTGTGGTGTTGCTTAGCACATTTAAGGTTTGATCTTCAGTGCTGAAGGGAAAAGTCCAATTTCTTTTTTTGTGGGGAGGAGGAATTGTTGAGACAGAGTCTCACCATGTAGCCCAGGTTGACCTCAAACTCGCAGCAATCGTTCTGCTTCAGCCTCCCAAGTGCTGAGATAACATGCCGGGGCCCTTTCTTTTTCTGACTTTTTTTTTTTTGAACGGGGAATTGAACTCAAGACTTCACACTTGCCAGGCAGGTGCTGTGCTGCTGAGCTATATCCCTGGCCCTGGGCCCTTTCTTTAAAAAAAAAAAAGTTTAACTTCATTTTTAAACTCAATTCCACTACACGTCAATAATTCTCCCTCCTAACAACCACTTTCTTTTTGGAATTTTTTTCTTTGCAGTGTGGGCATGGAGCCCAGGGCCCTTGTGTGTGGTATGGAGACATTTTACTACTTAGCTACATCTCCAGCCCCGAATCTCACCCCCCCTCCCCGCTAGGGCCTTTGCCCTGAGCTACAGCCCTGACCCTGTTTATTTACTGCAATTTTGGACGCTGTCTTACAGAATTGTTACACTGAAGCTGCCTGGACTGGGCTTATACTTGTGACCCTGCCTCAGCTCCCAGGATTTGACAGCAGGGAAAATAAGGCGCTGCTCCTCTTGCTGAATTTTGTGGTGTCTCGTGCAGTTTCTATACCCTGGAGCCCTTGGGGCCCCTTTGCTTGTTGAGATGGTGATGATAAGGAAACTGGGAAAGGAGAACCTCTATGCAGACACAATGCCCAGTACAGCAATGTTAGCAAAAAGCACATCCAGAGCTGGCAAACCTAGAGTAGCTTCCTCAAAGCTCTCACGCCTGAGTCTCTAGGAGCTGGCACCAGGGACACAGTTGCAGGCAAGGTAAGGCCTCTTAGCTTGAGGCTCTGCATCTCATGACCCTGTGGCGCCACCACAGGATGCTAAGATTGGCTGGCTGTGGCAGTGGTGACAGCTGACGTGCAGGAAAGAGATCAGCTCTCAGGAGACGAGCTGCACAGGAAGAGCAGACCGAGGCTCGGTCTTGTACTTAAGGAAGCAGAAGCAAAGAGACTGAGACCAAACAGGAAAACGAGGAAAATCAGGCTAAGTCTGTGAGAGGACAGTTTCAGATCGGAAGATGTTCAACAATATCAAACGCTCAGGAGGCTGAGGCAAAATGTCATTGTGTACTAATAAGGCCCCGGGAACTGGTCTAGCAGTGCATGGTGGACATGCGGCCGGGGGTAGCAGCCACCTAGGAAGGAAGGGGTGAGCATCGCAGTGGCGATGTGAGGGCCGCACCCTGCTTCTCCGACAGGAGCTCCACTGTGTGTGTTCTATGGAGCAGAGAAAGAGTCCCGGGTATTGGAGAAAGGGGCTCTTCCCTGAGCTTTGAGCCAAAGGCAGGCGAGGACATTCATAGAAAGGACCATCATGTCCCCAGCCTGTGGGTAAGGCAGCCACAGCTTGGAAGGACAGCAGTATAGCAAAGGCAGAATGGGGGAAAAGAACTCGTATTAGGGACTCAAACTAAAACAAAAGAATTTACTGAAGCGTATCTCAAAAATCAAAACTGTTTTAGACCTTGGCACATTACTACAGGTAGTGGGCTTGTTTGCTTTGGATGATCCTGGAGGGCCACAAGGGGGTCTATCTAGGTATAGCTATCCACTTTTTAGTTTGGAGAGTAACTTACGCCTTTGCACTGAGCTACATTCCCAGCTCCTTTTTTATTTTGGGACAAGGTCTTGCCAGTCACTATGCTTCCCAGGCTGGGCTTGAACTTACAACTCTCCTGCCTTGGCTTCCCAGACTGTGGGGATTACACGTGTGTGCAACCAGACCTGGATTGGCTGCCTGCTCTTTGAATCCAATGTCATAGACCAAGAAATGAGGCTGATGGGCTGGGGATCCAGTGCAGTGGTATAGCACGTGAACATAAGCTTCTGGGTTCGTTCTCCTGCACATCAGTAAGCAAACAAAAACTATAAAAGACTGCTTTCAAACACCACTGGTTTGTAGTTTGTTTCTGTCAAATGTTTCCTTTTCTTTTTTTTGTCTTTTTGAGATAGGGTCTTGTTATGCCGTCCAGGCTGGCCTTGAGCTCACTCTGTAGCCCAGGCTCGTCTTGTATTTGCAACAATTCTCCTGCCTCAGCCTCTGAGAGCTGTGATTATAGGCGTGCTGTGATTACAGGAGTGTGCCACCACCAGCTTGTCGAATGTTTTCGTATGGTAATTTTAACATTATTATTGCTACTTTGATGATTTGTCTCATTTTTTTTCCTGTTCTTTCATTAAAACGTAAATTCCTGTGCTACGGAACTGGCAGAAAAAGGAGTCAGACCTGATTTAGATGACAGGCAACCAATCAGGCATTCACAACCAGCCCTCCCTCACTGACCTACCTGAGCTCAGGCTGTGGAGGGCGGTCACTCACCTGTAGAACTTGTTCAGATTGTCCTCTGTGTTCACCAGATTAAGCTGCGCTGCTGGTAAGGACAAGGGGCCAACCCTGCTTCTGAAGCCCGGCATTTGTCCGGCTGAGTCATATGCTCGAGTTATTCATGAAAACAAAGATTCTTAGAACTGAAGAAATCTTAGAAATCACTGATTCCAAAGACCTCACTGCACAGATGAAGAACTCAGGCCCAGAGGGGATAACTGACTCCCCAGAGCTAACGGCAGGCTCAGACCAGAAGTGCCCCCACCTCCTTTCCATTCTAGAACTCTTGCAACATGCCTGACTCCTGGTGACCTGCTACTGGAAACTCTACTAACCAGCCATGTGATTGTCTGGCTTCTAGATAACAATCTATATTCTCACACTTGTTCATAGACACATGTTTTAATTCTTGCTCATTTTCCTATCTGAAAATATTTTAAACTTTTCTTTTAAGCTGGGTATGGTAGAGGTTGCCTGTAGTTTCAGCTACTTGAGGCTGAGGCAGAAGGGTGGCTCAAGCCCAGGAAGGTGAGGTAAGGCCCTTCTCACCCACAACAAAACAAAACTGAACACTTTAAAGCTAAATTTAGGTGCACTCTCCCGTACTTTGTAATTTAATTCTTGGGAACTCTCCCCCGCTCCCAGTAGCACTGCGTGGCAGGAATAGAGTAGCTTGTTTCCGAAAGTCGCATCTAGCTGGATACCTCCAGCGTTTTGACAACTGTGACATGGGAAACTAGGACATATAATCAGAGCTGTCCCAAGGACGAGTAAGAACAGACGAGACATTTTATTATTTTTTTTGTGGTGTTGAACATGAGAACTGTGCCTGGCATGGTGGCGCCTGCCTGTAATCACAGCACTCTGGAGGCTGAGGCAAAAGAATCACTGAGAGTTTGACGCCAGCCTGAACTTACATGGTGAGTTTAAGGCCTGAACTACATAGTGAAACCTGGTCTGAGAAAGACAAAAAAAATATTTGTTCATTTCCTGTCATCTTTTAGGGGGAACATTTCATTCATTTATTTTTCTCAACCTTAACTTCTTTTTGGCGATACTGGAGATTGATCCCAGAGCCTTCACACTAAGCTACATTTCCAGTCATTTCTTCTTCTTCTTCTTCTTCTTCTTCCTATTATTACTAGTACTACTACTACTACTACTACTATCACTAATTTTGAGACAGTGTCTTGCTAAACTGCTAAATTGCCCAGGCTGGGCTTCAATGTTTGATCCTCCTGCCTCAGCCTCCTAAGTTAAGATGTGCACCACCATGCCTGGCTTAGAGGGAACTTTTCAGTGATGCACTAGTGGATGGTTGTTACTTATGGAAAAAAAATAACCATTATGAATGATCACAGTTTTTAGTTGCTCTTCCCAACCAAACAACCCTGCTTTGCGCTAAAGCTCTACCAAAGGTGTCTCTTCAGTGCCTCCATTTATGCCAAGAGCTCTGAGTCAGGCTTCTTCTATTTCATGTCAGTGACTGACATTGTCCACCTGTCAGCTGACAAGTGGAGAGGGGATACACAGGAATGAGGCACGCAGGTCACTAGCTTCTTAGACCAGGACAAGGCCCCCACTGGTGCCTGCACGAGGGATGTTTTCTAGTCTGATCAGCTGGCAGAAGGCACATCACACCCATCAGCCTTCTGCTTGTACATCTGGATTATATTATAGTAATTTCCTTTTCAATTCTACTTAGTTTGTTGGAATGGTCATAGTTACTTCAGATTTTTTTCCCCCAGAAAATGTTCTATACCAATTTATAGACTGAAAGCATGTTACCTGTAGAAAAGGCTGTAGACTCTTATTTTATTGGGTACCAGGAATCGAACTCAGGACTTTGTGCCTGCCCGGCAGGTGCTGTGCCACTGAGCTATGTCCCCGGCCCGGCCCATCTATTTTAGAAGAACAGGGACAACACATGTTTACACTGACTTCGAAATGCTTTGAGACACCTACTTGTCTTTACTAGCAAAGATAAACTGATACCTTCACTGCCCGTATTCAGGGCATTTCATTACATTTTAAGCCTCTGAGTGAGGGAACTGCATGGTTGCGACTTCAAGCCAGATTATCTGGGCTCTGGACTCCGGGTGATCCAGTTCAGGAACTCAGTTCTATAGCCCGAGCAAATTACTTCCATTCTTTGCACCTCCATGTCCTCATCTATGGAGTGGGGGAAATCAACTTGAAGGACTGTTGTGCAGATTAAAACAGAAAATATCTGCAGAAGTATCACACCTACACAGCAGCTCCCGTCTGCAGTTTGTAACCCAAGGTTTCAGTTACCTGTGGTCGGGAGCTGCACACAAATACTGAATGGAAAATTCCCAAAATAAACATCTCTTAAGTTTTAAACTGAACACCATTCTGAGTAATGTGGTGACAGTTTGCACCAGTCAGGCAGGGTCCAGCCCAGGATGTAAATCATCCCTTTATCTAGGATATCCCAGCTGGGTATCCTACCACCCATTAGACACTGAGAATACCCACTCCATTATCAGATGGGCCGGGGCAGTCATATGCAGCTGTCAGTACCACAGTGCCTGGCTTCAAGGGCCCTTAATTTTACTTAATAATGAACCCAAGTCGGGCATGGTGGCACACACCAGTAATTCCAATATTCTGAGAGGCTGAGTTAGAGGATCACAGTTTAAAGTCTGCCTGGGCAATCTAGTAACTTATCCTGTTTCAAAGTACAAAATAAAAAAGGCCTGGGGATGTGGATTGGTGTAAAGTTTCAGTGTGAAGGCTCTGGGTAGGAGCTCGGGGGAAGACCCCAAGGCACAGGAGGAGCGATGCTGCGAGAGAGGCTGTGAAAAGCTCCCTTTAAGTAAAAAGGACACAGTACAGCAAGGTATATTTGGAGAGTGGCTGCACTTTAACTTTCATTAGTGTTATCACAGGAACATGTGTGTAGGAAAACCCATACTCACATGGCTGGGTGCGAGCTGCGATTTCGGGGGTCCCTTAGAAAGTAACCCATGATAATGGGACCACTATACTTCCTTTAGGACATTTAAAAATATTTACAAGTAGTCACATTTTGTATAAACATATCTGAACTTAAGATCTACTCACCTTTCACTTCTTTCACAATATAAACTGTCAGGTGAAAAACCCTGTGTGCGCTTAGGTGTGGAAGGCTGTGCACGCTGTGGCAAGCACCCTCAGGCCACACCTTGGCAGCTACAAAGCCTCAGGCCACCTCCTATCTGCAGACTTGTGGGTGGGGGTGTGCGCTGGCTACGCCTGTGTCCACAGGGCCAGATCTTTTTGGAAACTAGCAGAAGAAATTTTTGTATTATTTCTTCCAGTGCTGAGACTGAACCCAGGCTCTTGCACTGAGCTACCTCTGTTCTCTTTTTCTTAAAGAAAGTCTCCAAGAATATATAAGCTTTAGGTCCCACAGATCATGGGCTATTTTAAAAAATAATCAACCACCACCAGTGCCAAACTAGGTATATGCCTGAAAATTCTGCTACTTCTGGAATTCCTGGGTCTGTGTTTTCAGGTAACAGGTACATTTCCCACACCAGATCCAGCGGGACCTGGCAGGGCCTTGTGTGGCTGCAGTGCTAGTTGGGGGCAGGATCTCGGTCACGCGGCTGCACAGGCCTGGAGAGGGCTGAAGCCAAGAAGACTCTGCCAGGACTATGACTCCCAGGGAGAGCCAGCTGGGAGGTGGGCGCAAGGGGCGGGACTTGGAAGCCATTGTGAAAAGAAGCGGCTAAGAGAAGAATGTGGACTCAGCTGCTGTTCCCTGTGCTCACGTGTGTAAGGCGCACGCCTGTGGCAAGGGCCCCTTCCTCCTCATGACCCTCTTCACATGCAGCAGCTGATGGTTATGTCCATCAAGGGATCGTCTGCACACACACTCAGAAGGAGGATTCTGGTGTGGAGGAGAGCTGAGGTAACCCGCATCTTTTAAACTAAAGCTATGTTTTTTATTTTGTTGGTTTTTCTTTATTTTTTGGTCACTACTGGGGATTGAACTCAGAGCCTTTCTATTTTTTATTTTGAGACAGGGTCTCACGAAGTCACCCAGTCTCCAGTGAACTTATAATCTTCGTACCTCAGTCTTCAGAGTGCCGGTATTCTGTTGTGCACCACCACACCACCATCACTAATGCACAATGACATTTGAAAGAGCCTGTTGTAGCCAGGCTTGGTGGCACATACCTATAATCTTAACCATTTGGGAGGCTGAGGCAGGAGGATCACAAGTTCAAGGATAGCCTGGACAATGCAAGGGGAACCTGTGTCCAACCCTCCCCCAAGTTTTAAAGGGGCCAGGGATGTAGTCAGGCACTCTGTGTTCAATCCACATTACCCCCCACAAAAGCTGGAAGAATCAGGTACAGTCAACCTACTACATATATGAGATGTGAAAGATTGAAAGCTAATTAGTAGGCTCCATTCAACTCATTGAGACCCAAAACAAAATGTACTTAATACTTAATTGCATAAAAAAAAATAGTCAAACAAAACACCTCATCCCCAAAGCACTCCAACCAATACACACTAAGGGAAAGAAGGCAGAGAAATTAGTGCAGTGCCTGGAAAGCATTGTTTTAAATTTGGGACGAGGGTGCCACAGACTGAACCCACAGCTTTGCCAGGCAAATGTTCTGAAGAGAAAATGATTTTTACGTGTTCCACTTTCAAGTTCTGATGGTAACACATGGGGCTCAATAATATTTAATGTTTGACTTGGGCTTTGCCCATTTTTACCTGTTTCTATCTTAAAGAAAAACTTCTCCCCAGGTATGTGGGTGTATAAGACACTGCAGTTCATAAACGGTAGCCGGAAAGTACTTTAATAGAATTCAAGCTCCCTCTCTTTGCTTTTGAACGGACGCAGAGAAAGAGAGGGCAAACCCCACACTCACGTCTTCAGGCCCAAGGACAGATGGGCTGCTGGGGTGCTTCCCTGTCCTCCAGCTACAGCCTCAGCCAGCCAAGAAAGCTCACTGCTTTGTGTGTAGAGACCTTGCGGGAGGAGCAGCGTCCAGACTCTGTCTGCATGTGGTCATCAGGTCTGGACATGGGGAGGGGGCCCAGGTAAGTCCCAGGAGAGTGGCGCAAGCACAGATGGTCCCAAGGTAGGGTGGCGGGGCAGCCCCGGGGGGACCCTGGTGCAGATCCAGTTAGATCAGGAGTGAGCAACCTTCACTCCACAGCCAACCTGGGCCAACAGTAAATGGGAGGGGAACTTACCAAGCACGGAGGATCCCTCCTGCCCACAGAGCTGGCTCCAGCCTGTTCCTGTGCCTGCTCCACAGTGTCACTGCTCTGGTTTCCAGTATTCCCATCAGTGCCTCAGCCTTTCCAGGCACCTACATACCCCATACAGATGCGCGCACACACGCATACCCAGGGCCATCCATGAGAGTCTGAACTTTGCCGGGTGTCGGGGAGCGGGCCTGTAATCTCAGTAGTCAGGAGGCTGAGGCAGGAGGATTGCTGTGAATTCGAGGCCAGCTTGGGGTTCATCTGTGAATTTAAGGCCAGCCTACACTACATTAGGGGACCTTGTCTCAAAAGGCAAAGCAAAACAAAAGACACACACACACACACACACACACACACACACGTGTGCGCGCGCGCGCAAAACAATTACAAAACAGAAAACCAAAAAACCCCTGAAGCCTAGGTATTAAATACAAGAATCTACTATAGGACTTTCTACCTCTCCTTCTGGCTGTCAGCTCTCCTTCCCACTTCACCAATTAAACTTCCATTAGCACTGCCTTGAACACATTACCTCTTGCTCAAAATATCCCAGTGGTCTACCCACTGCAGAGCCTAGCATAAGCATTGTCCAGGATGGGCTTGAACTTGCGATCATCTGGCCTCAGCCTTCCGGAGTGCTGGGGTGACAGCGCACCTGCCATATGTGGCTTCACTGGGTTTCTTTTTTCTGGTTTTGTTTCTTTGTTTTTTGATGCCATGTGGCCCAGGCTGGCCCTGCACTCATGATCTTCCAGCTTCAGCCTCCTGACTAACGCACAAGTTTTAAATTTTGATCAAGCGCAACTTACCCTGACCATTCTAGCCAGACATGATCTACTTTCCACACTAGCATTTCCGCATTACGTGATTTGGAGACAATTTTGAAAATATAAGGAAACATGTTAGAATAAAAGGAAATCTCTATCATTTGATATCAAACAAAGTGCAAGGGTGACAGGTGTGGCTCAGCCCGTAGACCACATGCTTAGTACGTGCAAGGCCTTGTGTTCTACCCTCAGCACCAAAACCAGACCAACCCAAACCAACAAGCCCAAAAGACAAGACTTGAAATGTGGACCTTCTGGTGAGATGGTGACCCCGAACCCTGATAGCCACTGGGTGTGGTGGACTTGTAGGGAGAGGCTGTGAGGCACTGACCCAGGCACTCCTGTGGTGTGACAGTGCCTAAGTGACATGGCACTTGGAAGCTGGCTCTGTATTTCAGGGACATATGCGCAGGGGCTGGGTGCAGCTTGCCAAGCATGTGGGAGGCCTGGGTCAGACCTCACGCTGCCACACAGACAGACAAACAAGCAAGCTATCTAGGAGCTCCCGTGCCTGCCTTCATTTTCCATTCTTTCAGACAGCTAATGACAAATGAGGAATTAAAAAGTGGACTCAGGTCACCCTATACCTGAAGCATGAGGATTTCCAGGAGTCATGTTGTTTGGTATTTTCAGTCAGGGCCCTCGTGTGTCTGTGCTTTTTTTTTGTCTTTTTGAGACAGGGTCTCACTGTGCAGCTCAGGCTGGCCTTGAACTCACAATGATCCTCCTGCCTCAGCCTCCTGAGTGCTGGGATTATAGGGGTGCGCAACCATGCCTGGCATGTCTGTGCTTTAATCAATTCTTAAAATTAATTAATTAATTTTTTGAGGCACGGTCTTGTCATGTAGCCGAGCTGGCCTCAAACTCGAGGTGATCCTCCTGCCTCAGCTTCCTGAGTGCTAGGATTATAGGCATGTACCACCACACCCAGCTAACTGTATTCAATCTTTGCCACTTTGGTCTGAAGTATGCAACACGGGAACCTTCAGGGGCATTGGTCCAGCTGGCTTTGCTTGCTGGCAGTAGTTTTATATTTATGGACAGCAATCTAGTATGGTGTCCAAGTCCATCTGAGTTTAGAACTGCTGTCACAGCAGAAGTGGGGAATCTCTTGTGAGCTTATCACATCTGCACGGATGCCACTTCTCATCACAGTATATAAATACACAGAGGTCAAAACTATAATATCCTGGGATTTAATATCCCCAAATTTGTATGCAATATATGACACGTAAATCCTCTATTTTTAACTATGAGTGCAGCCTAAGGAATTACTATCTCACCACATGCATTTCTGTGTAGCAGACATGATCACGTATGGCTTTCTTATGAAAATACCATAGCAACATAAATGCTTGGTACTGAAAAACTACTTACTCTTAATTTAAATTTAACCTGTAGAGCACGGCATTTAGATAGTCCACTTGAAGACTTCATGTGAGCCAGAAACAACTGAGGCTGGTAATATTGGCCTCATCTTCCCCTTGTTCTGACAAATTCTCCCTAGATTTATAAATGGACTTCTGTATCTGAAGCCTCTGGTGCTAACCATTACACATGGTTCTTACCCAGAGTCCTTCATCCAAAGTGTTGGAGGCTACATCTGTTTCAGTGATCTTCAAAGCTATCGCTTGATGGGAAGAACTCAGGTATAAACATCAGTGCATTTCATGCCCAAAGGAAATTTTCACCCAGAAATTACTTTTCTTTTTCCTAGTGTCTGATTTTCCATACTGCCTTTTGGAAACAGGAGTAATGACACATATGCCAGCCTTCTGATGTACATATTATGGGTAAGTACTGAAGGTGTTAGTAAGCTCTTGTCTTACCAATGGAGCTCCAAGTGGGTTCTAAATCTCCTGGTGCTTGATTTCAGCAAAACCTCCACATACCCACATGTACCAAGCACATTCCGACCTTAAAATCTGTGCTATCGGAGCAGCTTCCCCTGGCAGCTGCCATCGGAACACTTAATTTTTGTTAAAGCTTCAGGTCACAATTAATTAACTGAATTAAGAAATGTAAGAAGTTCAATTAGTTTTTTTTTTTTTTTAATAGTAGTGGGGACTGAACCCAGGGCCTCTACATCCCCGACCCTTTTTAAAATTTTGAGACAGACTCTCCCAAAGTCACTAAATTGCCCAGGCTGGGCTTAAATTCAGTGACTTCCAGCTCCCCAGGGCTGGGATGACAGGCATAGGCCACAATGACCAGGTAGGAGAATGTTATACTGCTTAAGGCAGTTGATGCAAAAATGGAAAAGGACAGATGAAATTACTCACCTGCCAAAGGAGTTCAGTATCTGACCTCATCTGAAGGTGAAGCAGATGGTAAAATGGTGTTGAAAGTTAAACAATGCATGAAGAGACACACCCAACCTGCTACACTCTAGCTCCAGGTAGCAGGTATAACCACAGGGTGTGTTAAAAGGCAGGCTCAGTTATGAATTGGGGAGCGCTTCATTTAGTCCCGGGGCCATCAAATGAGCGAAGGGTCTCAACCTTTTCCAGGAGCCCCGCACAGCCCTACAGAACTAGGTAATTCCTTTGATGACTGCATGATTTCTAAAATGCATATAAAATTTGCACTCTGGTTTAAAATACTGCTGCCTATTACAAGTTCAACCTAATTTCTTACCAGATAAACTTCTGGACTGTCAGCCTCCTGCTCCAGTAGAGCTGGCCTCTGGGCCATGGGAGGGGAGGCTGTGCAGCAAGCCCGCATCTGCCCTGCTCTGTTTGGCCACCTTGCCCTACTAGCAGACTTTGACTCTTTCAGGATTGCTCTTCTACTCTAAGCAAAGTGGATTATTTGATGTTCCTCTGGTTTCCCATGCTTCCTGATCTCTGCACGTGTGCAGCTGGAGAGCCCCCCCCCCCCCGCATCTCCCCCTGACTAGAATCTTCCCACCTCCCTGAGGCCTGGCTGCAAAGCCATTTTTGCCCTCTAAAACAGAAATCCCACTGCTCTAAGGCTGCAGGGCCTCGGAGGAGTGCTTTCATGCCAGCGGCAGTGCAAATAATCTCCAGGGCCCTAATTTCCACGTGCTTCTGTAAAGCAGTGGTGCTGTTTGACAATAAAGTTATGCTGGAATCCAAAACATGAAGTCTTGTGGTTTTTTTCTATGTAAGATCTTGGGATACAGAAACAGTAGTTGGAAAGATACATTTACAAGAAATTCCCAAACAAGAGGCTTTAGCTGATAATGAAATGTGTGGCTATTACAACACTGAGACCTGTAGAACCAGAAGGGCTCTCAGAAGCCATCTAGGATGATTCCCCAGTGTTATAGCTGAAGTTTTTGGGTCCTGCTTTATATTAGGGCCAGAAGTCCTATGTGATTACTTAATGCCATTTAATTTCCATATTGGTTAGCTTTGATTTCTTTATGTTGTGATTTTAGTGCTACCTGAACAAAGTTTTCTGAACTGAATAATGGATTTTTCCTGAAAAGCTAGTGGTGACGTTGGTCTAAAGGGAACTAAACCGAAGGCTCCTTTGATTTCAAAGGTGGCTGACATAAGTGCCGCTAATTCTGAGCCTTGGGCATGGCCAAGACCAGAAGCGCTTGCACTCAGTACTGGGGCCATCTGCTCCATTTGGCAGCTCTGGCCGTGGAGGGAGAGGCACCGCCTGGGTGATTACATCTTGGTTTAACCAGAATTGCGATGAGGGGAGGGTTATCAAGGGTTATCTTCCACTGTACACACTCCTCCCAGCTCCAAGATAGACTTCAGAGCCTGGGGGAACTGAGTGCAACTTTAGGCAAGGCACTTAACCTCTACAACACCCAATTTCCTTCTGTATATGGGAGATAATAAATACTGTAATTATCTTATTAGTAACTGGCAGGTTTGGGCAGGGAATTGCCTGTGGAACATTTATTTAGGACAATGCTTAAGCAAATCCTTAATAAACAAAAATGTCAGCTACTATTATGATCACTAAGGGACAGCAGAGCCCAGCATGGTAGTGCACACCTCTAATCAATTCCAGCACTTGGGAAGCTGAGGCAGGAGGATTGCAGTGAGTTCAAGGCCAACCTGGGCTACATAGTGAGTTGAAGGCAAGCCTGAACTGCATATCATGACCCTGGCTCAAAAAACCAACAAAATTGAAGAAAAGAAAGCAACATGAATGTACTCAAATAAATTATACTGCTTGCTTTGGTAGCATATGCAAATGAACTAGACTTTCTTTTTGTATAAGTGTTTCCATAGCACTTAGTTCCCTCGCTGATTCAGTTATGATACCAATACTAACTCCTAAGACTGCATTTTTTTTTTTTTTTTTTAATGAAGACTAGCTGTGTAGTTCAGGCTGGTCTTCAACTCACCATGTAGCCCAGGTTGAACTCAAATTTGCTGTGATCATTCTGCCTCAGCCTCCTGAGTACTGGGATTACAGGTGTGTGCCACCACGCCGGGCCTCTAGTGAATTTATTTGAAACAATTCATATTATTAATTATGTTAAGGAGTGCTGAGGCCCAGGTTGGTGAAAGGGAGATGTTTTCTAATAGCATTTGCCAGCGCCAGGAATCACAGCAAAATGTATCATCGGCATCCTTCTGCCTGACTTCCTGTGACCCTGCTAACAGACATGTGCACACACAGACCCTTCACAGGGAATCCTCGCTATTCAGAATACTCCAGTACAGCAGCCCACATATGTTCACGCTTTCCTTGAGGTATTAAAAATTACAGCGGGACTGGGAAGGAGACTTGGGTATAGCCCATGCTTAGAGTATGCCAGGACCTGGGTTTGAGTCCCAGTACCACCCTCACCTTCTCTACCTCAGGACTTTTAAACTGTTATTTGTAATTCATCAATCAAAAGGTCACGAAATAGCTGGGCATGGTGGTGCACGCCTGTCATCCCAGCACTTGGGAGGCTGAGACAGGAAGCTCACCATGCCTTCCAGGCCAGCCTAGGCTACACAAACCCTGTCTCAACAACAAACAAACAAACAAGACCCCAAAACAATGGAAGTCATGAAATAAACTTAATGGGTCATAAGTAATACTAAAACATAGAGCAAATATTGTTTCCTAGAAGGTTTCAAATGTGTATGTACACATACACATGTGCATGAACACAGTGCCACTATGTAAGATGTATTTCTTACCTACGGTTTTAGTCAAAATGGGTTAAAAGCTAGTTCTTTAACGTTGTGCCCCACCCCAGGACCAGCACAGAGAGCTGAAGCAAAGTAAAATGTTAAGAAAACACTGATGAGACTACCTGATTACAAGTTACTTACACTTTGCCATATGAACAATACATCTCTTTCCTTGGGAGATGCCTTTAACCCAAACAGATCTCTCATCACTAGAAAGTGAAGCTAGGCATGGTGGCGCATGCCTGTAAGCTTGGCACTCCAAAGGCTGAGGCAGGAGGATCACTGTGAGTTTGAGACCAGCCAAACTACACAGTGAGACCTTGTCTCAAAAAACAAAACAAAACAGCCGTCCACCCAATGCATAAAATGAGAAACATCATGAGTTATTGAAGGCAACAGTATCTGAGAGATAAAAAGAGGAAATATGGGAAAGGTAGAACTGCGATGGACTCTTGGGGGTGTGGCAGATGCGACACATTGAGCACTTATTACCTCGATGACTGGTAGTAACAGGAGAAAGGCAGGGCACAGAGAAAACTTTCCCAGTCAGCTGTACAGCTCAGTACAGTACCCACAAGGGCACAGCAGTATCTGATTATACTGGCACAGAAAAGACAAGTGCCAAACCCTAAGTCCAACCCTAGCCCCACTTATTAGCTTGTGCTTTGTGCTATGTTCCCAATTTGTAGCTGAGAAATCAACAGTGGGCCTCTGACTAATGAACGTAAACACTCTTCATTACTGATCCCAATTCCAACAAGCAACTGGGTCAGAGCAAGGTTCAAAGAGCAGGAAGTTCAAAGAGGGCGTGCTACAAAGAACTCTACCTAGATGGGCTGCTCGGAAATTTGGGTCATGCCTGGGTGACACATGCACAACTGAAGATCCCTTCACCTCTACACTCCTACAATTCTTCAAAGAGGGGAAAGCCAACCTTTATCTGGAAGAAAAGGAAATCATCTTGCTTTGATATGTAACAGGCAAATGACAAAGATGTTATCCAAAGCTGCTTAAATATGAATTAGTTCCTCCCCATTATGTAGACGGCATTGACACCCTTCAGGCTATTATGTGTCAAGGTCTCTACTGACTATAGCATAAACTCCAAACTTCCTCCTGCCATCTAAACCCTGGCACACCTGCACAACCTTATCTCAAACTTTTTATGCTTGAGATCTCTGCTCAAGCCCCATTCCTCTTTCCTAATCCCTTTAGTTTAATTCCCAACCTCCCTCTTCTAAACTAAAATTCTGCAACCTTCCTAAAAACTTCCCACCACCTAAATGACCTATTTATCTACCACCTGCGATTTTGACCCTAGTCGTCTTACAGGGCTTCAAGGCAATTACTGCCCTCGTTTTAGGTCTGGCGTTAAGTGGCTTGCCTAGGTTCCCACTATTTGTGAGCAGCAGCTAGGCTGGGTCTGATTCTTTTGCCTTTAAAGACCACATTAAAAAAATTTTTTTAAAAAACGACCACATTAAAAATCATGGAGTACAGATGCGGTTTGAAAAAAGAAAGCCCATAAACCAGTTATAATACAGCTTGTTGTGACATAAATTCAGACAGTACATCCTTTGAACCACATGGGTAATAATCACTTGGAACAGCATGGATAGTTTTAAAAGGGGTTGTTAGCCCTGTTTCCCAAGCACAGTATCATGATATTCCATGGTCAATGACAGGGGTGGCTAAGGATTAAAAAAAAAAAAAGCCATATGGTTTAAGAAGGAAATACTGAAAACGGCACAGAAAGAGATGAAAGCATGACAGAAGCAGGCGGTGCACAAAGTAGACACAGGGCATGGAATACGGGGTTGGGGAGGTCCCCCTAAGATCGGGGGCCTGCGCCTGCTGATAAAGCGTGCATGTGTCGGGCTGTTAAGAACAGACAGCAGTACACATGGCCAGCCCGAGTGCAACTCAAGAGCGACGTCTAAGACAGGTCAAGGGGACGCCGCGGAGCACGGCATGACAAGCAGGCGGGCGCCGAAAGAGGCGCCAGAGGGCACAGCGGGTCGCGGGGGAAAGAAGTCCGGAGGGCACAGCACCCCAGACTAGAGACAGTACTTCTGCTGATGTCTATAAGGGTTCATGTTCGCGCCCCACACAGCCTTGCAGGGGAAGTCCTGTCCCCATTCCCCCTCGATTCGTGGGGACCCCAGAGGGGGCGGACGAGGCAGGAGGGTCCTTACCCAGGAAGATGGAGATGATGAGCCGCAGCGCCTGTTCCGACGCGCCCAGGGACGTCGCCAACTTGTTCAAGCTCAGCTCCTCCAGCCCCGGCCGCAGCCCCCAGCTCGGCCCCTCAACCGTCCACACGTCCCCCTCCACCGCAGACGCCATCTTAACTGCGGGCGGCCCCCAGGGACCCCCGGCTCCCAGCGCCCCGATTGTGGGCAAGCCGTTGGAGCTTCACCCCCAATTCCGGCCGGGGGCCCGCCCACGGCGTGCGCATTGGCCGCGGGCCCGCCCCGGTCGCCGGGCCCCACCGTCGATTGGTCAGGCGGCGTAGGGGCGGGGCCTAGCGCGGCAAGGTAGGAAGCGGGCGGGCCCGGGCGTTTGTAAAGCAAAGGTGACTCGGCCGGAGAGTGACACGGGCCCGCCCGGCGCGGGCGGGGCCTGGAGCCTGGACAGCAGCTATTGGAAAGGGAGCGCGCGGCTCGGCGACCGCACTCCCTGGTCCGCAGAGTCCGCGGGCGGCGTCGCTGGAGGCGAGAGTCTGGCCGTGGGCTAGGCGCTGCCCTCCGATTGGCTGACAGCGAGCAGGCGAGAGTCGGGGCGGGGGGGGGGTAGGGGCACCGCCCAGCTTGGGGTTACTCGCGGTCGCCGACGCGCTGGGGTCACTGGGGCATCAAGCTAGAGCGGGAAGCCCGCGGTCTCGCGCGCGCTCCCTAGCGGCTTCGCGCGCACGCACCGACCCCTTTCCCTTGCGGTGTCCCTGCGTTGTAGTCGCGGTGCTGGGGACCGAATCTCTGCCCTGAACTGCACCCCCAGCCCACCTGCAGTTAGCCCCAGTAAAACGCGGCCTCACCCCCAGAGGCGATGGCATTAGCCTACGCATTTTTTGGTTCCTTCTGAGGATTGAATCCAGGGCCTTTGCATTGAGCCACATCCCTATTTTGTATTTTTTATTTTGAGATAAGGTCTTGCTACATTGTGGAGACTGGCACCAACTCTATTGTTGTCTTGGTTTTTTTGAGAGTTTCGATATGCAGTTCAGGTTGACCTTGAACTCTTAGTCCAGGCTGGGCTCTGATTCAAGGCGATCCTTCTGTATCAGCCGCCAGAGTGTTGGGATTACAAGCGCGTACCACTGCGCCTGGCTGCTGGCTCCAAGTTTTTGATCTTTCTGCCCTTAGCCTTCCAGTGCTGACAAGGATATGCCTATTTAACATTTGCTGTTTTAATGAACAATTAAACTAATCATGTCACCATTTTAGTAATACATATTCATGGTAAAAGTTCAAACAGTAGAGAAACAGGAGACGAAAAGTAAGAGGGGCCACGGATATAGCACAGCGGCGTAGCGCCTGCCTAGCAAGTGTGACGTCGTGAGTTTGATTCCCGGTACCAAAAAGAAAAGAAAGAAAGGAAGAAAGAAAATCAATCGGTAAGAGCCCTTTTCTCCCCACACTGCTTCCCGTTCTCACTTCCTACAGGTGCCAAGCTCTTGGCCTGTACCAGGGACTGTGCCGAATTTGGAGTGTAACCGAGTCCGAGGCTGCGAGGTCAGCACATGTACAGATAACCCTAGAGTGTGTGGGTGCAGGTCTCACCCATGCAGAAGGCCGGAGCCGGGACGCTGTGGGTGTGTAACCAAAGGAATTTCTTATACCGTGGCAGCTTCCACTTTATAATGCTTCGTAAAGGACATGTGTCTCTGTTACTGTACTTAATTTAACTGTGCAACAGGAGGATATTTTTTATTATGAGGTCCTCTTACAGGCACAGAGGTGTGGAGAAACCAAGGAGCCTGCCAAATTCTTTTCCCAGTAAGTGGCAGAGATCATTTTTTTTTCTCCCTTCCTTCTCTCTTCCCGGCCCCTCCCGGCCCCTCCTGACCCCTCCCGACCCCTCCCGACCGCCTTCCCTTTCCTCCTCCTCCTCCTCCTCCTCCTCCTCCTCCTTTTTCTCTTCCCCTGCCACCTTTTTTTTCTTTTTTTTGGCGGTACTGGGGATTGAATTTAGGACCCTGCACTTGCCAGGCAGGCGCAGGGTCCTGAGTTCGATCCCCAGTACCGCCAAAAAAAAAAAAAAGAACGGAGCCTCACGATGTAGCCCAGGCTAACCTTGAACTCACTATGTAGCCCAGGCTGGTCCTGAGCTCATGGTGAGCCTGCCTCAGTCTCCCTAGTGCTGGGATTACAGGCATGCACCACCACCCTTGGCCTAAGTGGCTGAGAATTTTAAACCTATGCCTGTCAAATTCTCTCCAATGTTTTTCTTTTTAAATTATTTTATTATTACATAATAAAGTCGATCTTGTTTTGTTTCTGTTTTATTTATTTATTTATTGAGATTAGGTCTATTAGTTCAGACTGGCCTTGAACTTAACTATGCAGCCCTGGCTTTTCTTTTGGGAGGGAGGGGCAAAAAATTTTAAAGTATGAAGTAATTGGGGGGCTGGGGATATAGCTCAGTGGAATAAGCGCTTGCCTGGCAAGCACAAGGTCCTGAGTTCAATCCCCAGTACCACCAAAAAAAAAAAAAAGTATGAAGTAATTCACTCATACAGAAAAATAGCAGATAATGTGGCTCACCGCTCTTCCCCCTTAGAACAGGTGCACCTCTTCTTGGCTGTGGGTCCCTCTTTCCGTTGCAGAATCAGTAGCATCGACGCACATCTGTACCCTGTGTGTCTGGATCCTTCACCTTTCAGCACTGATATATCTGTCTGAACACACAGATGGAAAAATAGAGAGAGATGTAAACTATGTACTTAGACTTCACTGAGTTAGCTGATTGCTTGGCTGATTTTGGTATTGTCTTCAGGTGTTTTGGTTTGTTCTTTTTCTCTTATGAGGTACTGGGGATTCAACCCAGTGTCTGCACATATGCATGACTTCGAAATTTCTTAATCCCTTGCCTATTTTTATACTTTACATAACTGTGTACAAAAACCCAATGTGTATTGCAATGAATTGATTATTTGCCTTTTTTTTTTTGTACTAGGGATTGAAGCCAAGGATTTTGCACTGACCTGTATCCCTATCCCATTTTTAAAATTTTAAGTTTAGTTTTTTATTTTTGAGACAGGGCCCTGATAGTTTGCACAGGCTGAGCTTGAACTTTTGATCCTTTTGCCTCAGCCTCCCAGTGTAGATTTTTGTGCTTGGCATTTTTATTGAGATCTCTTCAAGTTCTTATGTTTAGCTCTAATCCATTCATTCTAGGGCTGGGGATATAGCTCAGTGGCATAAGCGCCTGCCCGGCAAGTGCAGGGTCCTGAGTTCAATCTCTGGTACTGCAAAAAAAAAAAAAAAAAAAAGAAAGGCTCAGTAATCATTCTATCTGGGTTGTAATATTCCATGCTGTGAGCTGGATGTGGTGGTGCATACCTGTAATTCTAGCACTCAGGAAGCTGAGGCAGGAGGATCGCTGTAGATTGAGGTCAGCTGGAGCTACATAGTGAGTTGAAGGCCAGCCTAAATTACATAGTGAGACCCTATCTCAAACAAACAAACAAAACAAAACCACATTCCATGCTATGGTTATGCTTATATCACAACTAACTGCCCATGAGAGGAATATTTTCTATTTAGAAATTCTTGTTTTCTGTTGATTTCATCTTACCCACACTGCTGCAGTGGACATTCTCTTCTAAGCAACAGTGACAGCGCTAAGACTATGACTTCCAAACTTAAAAAAAACCAAACCCACAGAACAGTTATCTGGGCTCTACTGTAAAAACCATATAGTATACTTACGTGTTCACATGGTGCACAACAAATGTGTATACTGCTTATGCACATATATATACTATACAGTGCCATACTATGTGTGTTCCCAGGTAATTTCTAATTTTATTTCATTAAGAAAATTAGCTGGGTGTGATGGTGAATGCCTGTAATCTCAGAGCTCTTGGAGGCTGAGGTAAGAGGATGGAAAGTTCCAGTCCAGCCTGGGCAATGTAGTGAGGCCCTGTCTTAAAATAGAAGATGAAAAGGGTCCAGGGATGTAGCTCAGTGTGGTGGTTCTGGGTTCAACCCTTAGTACCCCCTCCCTCTGAAAAACTTGCTGGCCAGGATCCACTAACTTAATTGCAGTATTTACGAGCAGTACATGTGTGATTCTTCGTCTAGAAAATGGCACTTTAAGGCCTGTAACCAGGAGGGCAGTTATAGGTTATAGGATCTGCGCACCTTCAGCTTGACTACATTTTGCCAGTTAAGTGTTTGGCCTAATGTTAAGAATCCTAAAATCTCTGATTCACTGTGATCAGTGCACTTGTTAAACCACCCCTCAGCCGGGCCACATTTAGATACAGAGGGTTGACTGGTAGCCCACAGTAGAGCCCTTGCCCGGCACAGCAAGGCTCTCAGTTCCTTCCCCAGCACCAGCGGAAAATTTTTAGAAAGAAAACACGGAAAGTCAGTTTTTCTTTGTGCTCTGTGAGCAGATCACACGTTTGACCCTCCTAGTACAAGCCGGGTGGGTCGGGCGCAGCTGCCTTCTCCGCAGGTGTCTGATCAGCCATGTTCTCCTCCTCCCTGGTGTCCCGAGGGGCAGCTCTGCCTCCAGTTATGGGAGCAGGAGAGCAGGACACTGAGATGTGGCCTCTTACAGTGAACCTGACTAAGTCCAGTTCTCTGCTGGACCCCAGAATACAGGGATAGACATGGAGGGGCCCCTGCCTTCAAGAAAGTGCTGCTTGGGAAGAGAGATGTGAAAACATTATGAAGCAATGCGGCAGGAGTCTTGTTGGATTGCATAGGCTGGCTTAGAACTTGCAGGCTTCTGAGTGGCTGGTGCTACAGGCCTTGTACCAGTGTGTGGCTTTCTTCTCTTCCTCTCGTTCCACCTCCTCTTCCTCCTCCTCCTTCTTTTCTTCCTTTTCATATATATATGAAAAGTTTGCCATTTCTTCCTTTGGCAAAAGGAAGTTTGCCATCATATATATATATATATATATATATATATATATATACATATATATATATATATGAAAAGTTTGCCTTTTCTTTCCATATATATATATATACATACATACATATATATATATATATGTTTTTTTTTAAATACATGCTAGGCAGGCACTCTATCACTGAGCTATATTCCCAGCCCTTTTAGAAAAAGTCTTCCTTTTTTTTTTTTTTTTTCGGTACTGGGGATCGAACTCAGAACCCAGCGCTTGCTAGGCAAGCGCTTATTCCACTGAGCTATATCCCCAGCCCTTTTTTTGTCTTTTTGAGGCAAGGTTTCACTATGCAGTTCAGGCTGGCTTTGAACTCACTTTGTCAAATTCGAATTTATAGCAACCCTCCTTGCCTCAGCCTCCCAAGTGCTGGGAGTATGGAGGAATGTACCATCATACCATCTCTAGCTGTGATTCTTTACATGGTAGAGTGAAACAAGCCTTCATCCCTGCAGGGTTGGGGCTCTTTGTAACCCTGCCTAGCTTGGGTTGTCCTAGTTCCTATTGACCTTAATCACAGGCATGGTAACACCAAGAAATGCCTAGCCGGTTCCTGTAATGCAAACTCTTCCCTTCCTCCCTCATATAGTAGACTGCAACTTCCCCTTGATAATCAGGCTCTGTCACCAGCCAACACAGTAACTCACGTCCTGGCCTGTTGATTTAGGGACATGGGGAGCCCAAAGTGACAGGGTGGCAGCCTTGATTTCAAGATCAGTGCAATGGTTCCTTTTTTTTTTTTTTGAGACAGGGTCTTGCTATGTAGCCTCGCTTGGCCTTGAACTCACAGTGATCCTCCTGCCTCAGCTTCCCAGTGCTCAGTGCAGTCATTCTGTCTGTGGTAGAGCAGTTCTCCCTTCAGAACTAAGACCAGCAGAGCCTGAGGTTGCAGAAACAGGAAGCAGAAATTTTGCTGATGGGTCCCTAGGGGTAAAAGCAAATGCTGCTGCTTCATTTTGGCCTGATGATCCCTGGATCCTCAAATCTTGGCTAGGGGCACAGATAGCCCTGTAGAGAAGAATGCCCCAGCCCTGCAAGATGTTGTTAGCTGGTGAGTGCTGCATCTGTGTCTTCGCTCCAAGCCAGCTGCTCAGGAGTGTGGGGCATGGTAAGACCAGAGAGGTCGGTGAGCAGCGGTGCCTTGCCATATTCTTTTCCCAAGAGGCGAGTGCCTTGATGAGAAGCAGTGCTGTTGGCATTCCGTGAGTATAGCCATGGTGTTCTGTAAGCTTCTGGGTGGTAGATTTGGCAGAAGCATTCTGTGCAAACGAGGCAAATCTTAGCAGGCTGTGTGGTGCACACCTATAGTCCCAGCCCTCTGGAAGGCTGAGGCAGTGACACAGGAGGCAGGGCGTGGGAAAGCTGGCTGAGAAAATAAGTGGGACCTGTCAATTACAAGATCCCAGGACAGCACCAAATAGTTCTCACCACTCTGTATGTGGAACTTTTTGCAGGCTGCCATGAGATGTGGACGGCGTAAAAGAGGTGAGATGCTGGTAGGAACCGCTATCATGACTTCTCTTGGTGCCCATTCTGTGTTCTGGATGAAGGGCATACTTTCATTTTCGTGTTTATCCTTTCCTGTCTTTGTTTGGCCTAAGTTTGCTCTGCAGAGCTAGTTCTTCCTTTACCCCCCTTCACCCTTCATTTTTCAAATAAAATTTTCACACCTTTTCTGACCGGTTTCATTCAATCCTTTGTTTGAGGCAAGAGGAACCTGGAATACTTTTAATTGGTGAGCCATTTCTAAAGGGACTGTCCAACAATAGCAGGACAAGTACAAGTTCATGCCCAGCCTGTGCAGGGGTCCATCTCAGAAAAAATAAAAAACAAAAAGAAATCTTTTTCCAGAGTAAGTGTCCGCTTCAGTGAGAGTGAAACACAGCCCTCCCCAGGATGGAAGCCGACCACTGTAATCAAAGGCGGGTGGCTGATTATCACCCCAGGGAACCGTCCCACACCGCAGATCCAGGACTGGTCTCTGCTGCCACAGCTTGGGCAGCAGCAGTGGCTGGAGCCAGGTCCGTCTCGAGAGTGGAAACCGTGTGGCTGAGCCCAGGCATGACCTTTATCCCTGTCACACTGGTCTCAGTGTTCAGATGTCAGGCACAGACTGGGTCATCCTATCCACTTTGTGGTTAAAATCCTCCAGAGCCAGATGTGGTGGTGCATGCCTGCAATCTCAGCACTCTGGGAAGCTGAGGCAGGAAGATTACAAGTTGGAGTCCAGTCTGGTAATTTAGCAACTTAGTGAGCAAGTAATCTTTAAAAAAATTAAAAAAAATTTTTTATAAAAAGGTTTAGGGATGTTGTTTAGTATGAGGGCCTTATGTTTAATCTCCCACAACCCCCCCACCACATACACACAAAATCCTCTGCTGAGATTACCCATTACATGTTTACATGGGATGCAAATATCTTGCCTTTTTTGCCCATGAAAATGATCTGTCCACATACCTCTTCCCTAAATTGGCTTGTCATCAATGTTACAATCATATTCCTTCCAGGTTCCTTTTTTTTCTTTTATTGCTGGGAATTTAACTCCAGGTCTTGTGTATGTAGGCAGGCATTCTACCCTGGCTACATCCCCAGGGCCTGGATTACAAGTTTCTGAACATCCAGACACACCACCGCAACCCATGAATCAGTGTAGAACTGAATACCTGACATATCTCATCCTAAGCAAAGTGAGCAACTGTGTGCCTGCTTAATGCCCAAAGAGGATTTCAGTTCACTGCTGTCCTCCAGGGAAGTCACAGAAAAGAGTGTGGTGTTGCAGCTGTCCACTGTTGGAAGAAGTCTGCAGTCAAGCCAAACCAGCCCAGGTCCTCTCTTCTATCAGCTTATCAATCACAGGAGCTTCCTGTGAGCTCACAGGGGCAAACTGGGAGAGAGCAAGCAGTGCAGCAAGAGTTGAGTCCCAAGGAGTGGCACACACCTGTAATCCCAGCACTTGGGAGACTGAGGCAGGAGGATTGCTGCAAATTCCAGGCCAGCCTGGGCTACATAGTAAGTTCAAGGCCAGCCTGAATTACATAGCAAGACCCTATTTCAAACAGAACAAAACAAAACAAAACAAAGCAAAACACCAAAAAAGAATGAAGTTCCATTTATTGAGCTTTCTGAGCCAAGATAGGCCAATCCATATACACCTCTTCCATTTTTGATGATAATGTTCTGTGCACAGCTGACTTTATTTCTTGTGGATCAGGTAACTCCCAGTTCATGATGGACAGCTCAGGTCCATGATAGTTCAGTGAACTTTGGTTAGGTGTTACGTTTCTATTAAGGCCTAGTAGTAAGCCAGGGGCTGTTAATGGAGGACAACAGGGATTTGCCCTAAAATTTCAATGGCCTTGTGCTATGATTCAGTTGTTGGAGTCTTCCAGCAGCGCCAAACATAATCCCTATTTTTACCTGAACTTTGAGCATCATTAGATTTGTGGGATCCTCTGACCCAAGTGGCAGAACAGCCTGCATGGCATTCTGGACTTGCTACAGAACCTTTTCTTTTTCTGGGGATCCCTCAAAATTAGCAATTTAAAGCTGGGGATGGTGATACATGCCTGTAATCCTAGCACTTGGGAGGCTGAGGCAGAAAGGTTGCTGGGAGTTCAAGGCCAGCTGGGGCTGCATAGTAAGTTCAAGGCCAACCTGGACTACTTAGCTACCCTGTCTCAACAAACAAACAAACAAACAAACTAAGCAGCTTTTTAGGTCCCTCTAGAAATGTGCTGGAGTAACACACTCCAGTGAGGACTGTGAGAAACACACTAGGTGTTATGCCGCCTCTTTGATTGCAGGAGCGGTTAGATGCACTGACTTGTCCTTTTTTTTTTTTTTTTTTGCGGTACTGGGGATCGAACTCAGGACCCTGCGCTTGCTAGGCAAGCGCTTATTCCACTGAGCTATATCCCCAGCCCCACTGACTTGTCCTTTATGATAGAAGGGATAGCTCAATATGACCCGAATCACTGGACCACTGGAAATGCCATGGAAGTAGAAGACCCCTGTCTTAGTTACTTTTCACATTTCTGAGACAAAATATCTAATACCCAAAGTTAAAGGAGGAAAGGTTTATTTCAGCTCAGTTTGTAGAGGTTTCAGCAAGGCAGGGTGTGGCAGAGGGGCGTCACAGAGGAGAAACAGCCCAGGGCAGGGCAGGCAGGAGGTAGCAGCAGCAGCATCTGCCTCTCCCTTTATCCCTCCCAGGCTACTCACCTTTTGGGTGGTGCCTTCCCATTATCCACAGCCAGAACTGATAAACCAGTCCATGGACTAATTTAGTAATCGCATACCCTTAATCCCAGCATCACACCCTTAATCTTGCTCTAGCTCTAGCCACCTCTAAAAAATCCTACGACTACATGAAGCTTTTGGGGAACGTTTAGACACAAGCCACAGCAACCTTTGAATTTTTGTCAGATTTATTTCCCACCCTTTCACATACAAATGTCTTATAGTCAGTCTAGAATAGTTGCCACTTCTTGCTTGGGAGGTGCAATCCTCATGTCATTAATGTAAGAACTGGCGTGATAGCTTATGGGAGAGAAGAGAGTCAGGACCTCTGCAAACTAAATTTTGACATAGTGCCCAAGAGTTGATTAGCTGAAGTAGGACAGTGCAGGTATAATGGTGGCCTTGTCAGTTGAAATCAAACTTCTCCTGCTGGATTTTACTAACAGGTACTGAGAGAAAAAAAGCATTGGGTAGATCAGTAGTTGCACACTGGGTCTCAGGGGTATGTTAATTTGCTCCTGCAGTGAAATCACATCTGGGCCAGCAGCTGCAGCTGCACCCCCACCTGGTTAAGGCTCATACTAATGCACAGCCATTTCCCAAGATCCATGTGCTTTCTGTGCAGGCCAAACAGATGAGCTGCATAGGAGTGAGAGGATGGTGGAACCAGCTTTTCCAGAATGCGGTGTCACGTTCCCCAATAGAGACAGCTTTACTGGCCTCCTTTGGCTTTTCCCACCTTAACGGTTCTTCTTCCAGAGATTGGGGTCCTGATGTGGGCTTCTGTCAGCTGCTGAGTGCATTTACTGAGTACATGTATGCAGCACTGAGGTCAGTTCGGGTGTGGGAACCTAAGCTTAAACTGCCCAGCTCGAATGGCCTTCATCAGGCCCTGCTCTGCTCTGTGAACCATAACGACTTCTTGGGTTCCCAGAATTAGTGTTTGTTTAGAGTCCATGTCCAGGTGCCTCCAAACTGACTTTACCTCATTGCTGCTCCTTTTCTACACTTACTTTATTTATTTATTTATTTTTTGCGGTACTGGCGATTGAACTCAGGACCTTGTGCTTGCCAGGCAGGCGCTTATTCCACTGAGTTATATCCCCAGTTCTTCCACACTTACTTTTTTTTAAACCTCATTGCTTTATTTCTTCTGAAAGATCCCTACTTTTTTTTTTTTTATTTTAGAAACATAAAAGTACAAAAACATATTGACAAACAGACACCCATTATCATAGAAAATAGTACAATCACAACTAATCTATAGACAAGGTGATATG
>PVLD010019599.1:0-35976 GCA_004027595.1 Dinomys branickii
ACCTAGTGACCTGGGTGAGGTGTGTAAGACTGCTCCCCCACCCTCCCAGGGTTCCCTGCAGGTATAGGGATGGATCTCCTCCCCCACTCGGTGATCTGGTCGCGAGCGCCGTTATCTCACCAGTTATTGGAGTCCCTGCAGGCATGAAGGTTCCAAGGTGCCAGTCTATCCTTTGGGGCTTTCTGCGCGGCCCGCCCGACACGCGCGAAACGTGGGACCGCCGGGCGTCTCCGCCGCCAACAAGCCGATCTCTGTCGGGAGTCGCCGGAGAGCTGCGCCGGCTCGGGAGGCGGGAGGGATCCAGGCGTCCGTGCTCTCAGGGCGCTAGGACCCAGCAAATCTTTCTCTCCACTTCCGGCGCTTGCGTCTCTCTGCGCGGCCCACCCGACACGCGCGAAACGTGGGATTGCCGGGCGTCTCTGCCGCTAACAAGCCGATCTCTGTCGGGAGTCGCCGGAGAGCTGCGCCGGCTCGGGAGGCGGGAGGGATCGAGCTGTCTGTATTCTCGGGGCGCTAGGACCCAGCAAATCTTTCTCTCCACTCCTGGCGTTTGGGTCTCTCCGCGCGGCCTGCCTGACACGTGCGAAACGTGGGATTGCCGGGCGTCTCCGCCGCTAGCAAGCCGATCTCTGTCGGGAGTCGCCAGGGGGGCTGCACCGGCTCGGGAGGCGGGAGGGACCGAGCCGGCTGCGCTCCCACGGCGCCTGGACCGAGCCAAGCTTCCTTCCCGCGCGGATCATCCCTGGCTCCCAGAGTCTGGGGCTTTCCCACGTCTCGCCCCGGCAGGCTGGTCCGCCCTACCACATCTCCCCCAGCATCTCAGAGAAATACGCCCAGTCTAAACTTCCCAGCCGAGGTCCCGGCATTCATGCTCACCAAGTCTGTCTCGAGCTGGTGGTGTTTATTAAGGAGGTTCGCTCCCTTGCTGCTCACCTGGTCGCCATCTTCCCCGGAACCTGAAAAAATTTTTATATTATTTTTATATGACAGAATAAATAGTAATAATTTTTTGTCATTGTTTTTCAAAAGAAAGGAAAGCAAAATACTACACTGGTTAGGAAAATGGTGCTATGCACATATTGTTATTGAACACATACATATATTTTAATTAGGCAGAAAAATTCTCACTCATCCTGTTGAAAAGGAAGTGAAGACTGTTAAAAGAAAGAAAGGGATCCAGGCAGGAATCTTAAAGATATTTTTCAAAGACTTTTCATAATGCAAAGAATTAAGACATTTTAGTAAAATTTACCCTGAATTGAAATTCAACAGGAGATTCATGCTCTAGAATCTTTACCACCGATTTGCTCTGTGGGAATTTTTGAACACTTCATAGACTATATTCCCACTGGGTTTCAAATTGTATAAATAACATAAAGGTTTTCAAATGCTCTGGTCACTTACAAAGAAAAGGGCGATGTAATCTAAAACGCTGCATGACACCTTGTTACTGCAATTATTACCAAATTTACATTCCTCTGGTCTTACAAGTGATAAAGGAAACTGTTGGCTCATGTAGGAATATCAAGCCTAGGATCCTCACCAGCATTTAAAAACTTCCCTCCATTTCAGAATATGTCTCAGAAGTGCAGCCCACATATTTGAAGCTATTTATCTTTTTTCATATGCTTTACTTCTACCAATAGGAGACAAACAGGAGTCCATGCAGAAGACATTTTATGAAAAGAGGCTAAAATTTGGTGAAGCTGCATAATTTAAGCAGAACCTAAAGTGGTACATGACAAAGCTGGGGCTGAAATCTCAGGGTGTTAAGAATGACACAGGTAACGAGATACACCTTCACAGTTATGCTATCACTATGAACATGACTTCATATTATACAATAGTTTAGTTAATTTACATAAACTGTTTAATTGCATGTTAAGCTAAACTATGCATAGCTTTTTAAAATATTTTCAGGCATCTCTTTCTCCCATTATAATGTTTTAAGCTCCCAAAATTTTCCTTACAATAATTTTGATTTGGTTTAGTTGAAGATTACTTTCTATACTGTAAGAATATTAATGAAATTAGCTTTACAAAATTTATCTCTAGGTAAAAGCAATGATTAAATTAAAAGAAATAAAAATTGCACTGACAGTTTAAAACATTATTTTCCTCTTCTTGATAATGTGAATTTCAAATAGCTATTGCTTGTGATTTTCAAAATCTAATTATTTTATGTTCTTTTAGACAATATTCCAATACTAAGACACACAGTGAAATTAATAATACTGATTAAATAGTTTTACTTTTAAAACCTAGGCTTAGATTTGATGTATTTGTCTGGGGAAAGAACTTTATATTTTATTTTTCAATGTATGTCCTAAGGAAGCAGAAGTTAATAATTTATATGAAAGGCAAGTAAATGCCTTTAGATTCATAAAACAGCACTTGTAGTTACACACTTTGTTTTATGTGTGGCTTCTAGGATAACTTGAAATTTCAAGGCTGAAATGTCTGATACTCAAGCCCTGAGTTTACAAAGACTAAAAAAATGTAAGAAATCGTCTTTCACTTCAGGTTCTAAAAGTGACAGTGCAAAGATAAAAGCAAGTGAAACCAGTGATGTGGAAGAAGTGCGTGCTTATGGGGATTTACGGTGTGTACGGTGGGTGCTGAGGATGGAAACTTCTCCACTGAGAGCTCCGTGTGGCTGCAGCGCGGGTGATTCAGCATCAGGGCTTCTGCACTTCACAATGAAGGACATGTGTGAGCCACATTCCCTTCTCTTCGTGTAAACACTGCCTCGACTGGGGAGACATTTATAAAAATAGTAGTACTTTAACAGTTCTGTGACAGTTCACATTGTCTCTTTCATTTTAACTCTATGAAAAAATATAAAAACTGTCCATGACAGATAATTTTGCTGGAAAAATTTTCTTACATGGTTAAGCCCTTTGTCTCTCTGATCATTAAAACAAACATACAGACACACACAAACGTGGAGACCTTCAGCCTCACACCACAGTTTTGTATTGTTGGCTCATGGAGCATTATAGCTTCCCAGAATACTCTCAATTTTTTAAAACAATTTATTAGTACATGTTTGTAGTAGATAATGATTATATTCAACATAGGGAGTGGTACACACATATAACACGTTTCAGTTCTGTTTTTCACCTTCACTCCACCCCTTTTTATTTTTCCAGGACCAGATTCATTTACTTATCTTATAAGACCCTATAAATTTAATTATCATATGTGCAAATTGAAAACCAGACTAATAGACTAAAGATAATATTAAACATGTAGGATGTACTAAGTCATGGTACACTTTTAAATTCATTGTCTGCACTAGATTACAATTGTTTTTTCTCGATGAAAGAAATAATACTATAATTTTAAAATCCAAATATCTAAAAATGATTCTTTATTGATTAGCATTCTTTCTTTGCTTGTAATGTAAATCAATTGGTATCTTAATATCTTGGAGAATTAGCAAAACAAAATAACACAGAAAACAAAGATCAGTAGAAAAACAGTTGATAAGTGGGAAGAAATGAGGCTGGGAAAGCCAGGTGAAAACAGCAGCCCGTGTGTATGATGTGCTGTGTGTGTCGCTTACTCAATGGGAGGACCGTGAATGGCAGACATTTAAGTTTAAGTAACTTGAAGTATCGTGTATTTTAACTTATTTCACTATGTTTTTGTTCATTGGTGAATTGTGCAGAGGTCAGAATTGTAGTATGATATTAAGGCTATTGAATCTAATCTGATCTTGTTATTTTTTCACTGAGCAAATCCCAGGCGAACAAAGGATTTTCAGGGCTTACTTGTGTGTGAACCACTGGTGTCAAGGGGACTTTAGCAGTTTTTCTGGAAGGCTCATGCCATCTATCACTTGATCAGCATTTGCTCTCCACTTTATTAACTGATAGGATACAAGCGATAAGCAATTCTTGTTTGCAAAACTTTTATTTGACTCAAGGCATCACAGCTGCAAAGCTCAGACTCCAGAATCGAGTGTCAGCCCAGCCTGCTGCACATTCTGCAGGTAAAATCCTCAAACTCAGTGCACCACACCCCATGATTTACATTTGGGAACTTTTAAAAAATGCCACTTTCTTTTCATTTTCCTGTCTTCCCCTGCCTTTTTCCTTTCTCATCTTCTCTCCTTTTCTGTTTTTCTTCTTGCCTTCTTTTCCTTCTTTCTTAAATATAAAGAAAACGTAAAAGAGTGTCCCTTTTCTTCTGGCCCCTCCTTACCTTAGTAGCGGTTGAAGATACCCTGCAGGTGTCGGCTCCTTCACGGGATCACGATGAACAGTAATGCAGACCTTCTGTGGTTGGGAACTTTGTCACATGGAGCAGAACTGAGCCCAAGTCTAATACATTAATGGAAAGGGGCACCTCACTATTTAGAAATACATCTACAGATATAAGGACCTTAGAATAAAACTGGTGATGTTGGTGAGAAACTATCATCTAGAGCCCACGTTTACATACACACATGTGTTAGGTAGAGACAGACAAATATCTCCAAATGTGTAGATAAGTGTAGCTGTAAGTACATATGTGGGAAGTTATATGCACATACCTGAGTACATCTAATATGTGTTTACCTATGTCTAGTTATATACCTATGAATTTATACAGTTTACATTATGTATCTATAAAAATAATCACCTTTTCTGAGGCATCACGGTTGGGAGTTTAGGAAGACCTAGCAGTTAAGGCTGGGTTTATATGTATGATTTTCCTATGCATCTGTATCTTTATATTTACATTTACCTCATTGGTCTGTGTCCTAGATCTAGATTCCCCTTGAGAAGGGCTGGACAGAGTGGAATCCAGCATCACGAGCACACTCACCAGCCAGAGCTTTACTCCAATGGAGAATTGTGCTCTAAAGGGAACTGAGGCTTTTTGGAGAAATGGCTCATTCCAGTCTTTCCAGGCTGGACCACCATACCTTTCTGTTCCAAAAAGAAACAAAATACACCTGAAATATTTGACACAGAAAGCCACAGAAATGTCTAAGGATGTCAGGGGCACCCTGGAAGGACATGGAAGCAGGAGACAGGCCACCTGGTGTATAAATGTGGGAGAGTCAGCATGACAGGTTATGTGTCCCTGAGTAAGACTGACTCCAGTGAGAATTATCCCTGGACACTAGCTGCGCATGGCGGCACATGCCTGAAAGCCCAGCAATTGCAGTCTGAAGCAGGAGGATCGCCACAAGTCCAAGGCCAGCCTGGGCTACATTGTGAGTTCAAGGCCACCCTAAACTACACAGAGAAACCCTGTCTCAAAAACATAAACACAAAATACTGGGCACTAAGCCAGGAAGAGACACTTACTCAGTCATGATGTATATCCTGAAATAATTTTTTATTTACAAAGAGAATTAAGAAATTTTAGTTGAGAAAACTGACAGTCAATGCCTAGACTGGTTAAGAGTTTATATAATCAGCTACTTGATGCAAAAAAAAACCCCTTGTTAAATTTGTGACAAAGTATAGAAAAAAGTGAATGGCTGGTATCCTTTCTGTGATATTTTTTGTCAAAGAATGGAGAACTTGGATTTATTTATTTACAAGGAAATATGAGACAAATCTAAAATGAGGATATTTTATAATTATTTTTGCAATTTCTCAGTAATGTTGAAACCATTTAGAAATCAGTATAAAACAAAACAGTGTGTGGAGTAATGTGCCTATGAGTTTGATGTACTCATCCCACAGTCTGTACTTGTGTATTTAAAAACAATGTGTTTTATGTGTGTGATAAAAGTATTTGTGAATTTTCATCTCCTTAATCAATAATGTGAAATAAAATACATTCCAAGGACACATGCAGAATAAATAAAGCAAAATCTTTGCAAATAGTGTTTTTCAACCCCTTGAGGATCAGAGCTTTTGGCCCAGCTGACTGTCAGAGCCACAGACTCATGTGGGAAAGAACACCCAGTGCAGGGATGGTTCCTGCTGTGGCTTCGCAAACTAGAATCCTGCTTTCCTTCTAGGTCAAGAACCTGAAAGGTCACTATCAGCATCATCTTATGGGCTCATGCTGATGTAAAATTATGAACTTTATTTCATATTTCCCCCTTGGAACATGCTAAGCTCTGGTGTTAGTTATCTATCTTGTGAACATGACGATGGCTGATTATTATTATTGTTATTATTTATTACTATTATTATTAGGATTTCTTAGACAGGAAGTCAAAGCTTTTCAATCCAGGAAGAAATGCCCACTAGGACAGCAGGAGGTCTCTGAACAAAAGCTCTGTGTGTGCCACAGGCTTGATGAGCTTCCAGATCCCGCATGTGATACCATCTCAGTGATAAATGGCGCCTGGTGCCCTGGCAGCCACACAAGTGAGTGAGTGAGCTTGTGAGTTTTGCTGCCATTCACAGGCTCTGGCATCAAATCGGTAATTTGCCATCAGTGCTCAAACATGACAAAAGAAGATGTAATCAGGAGCACCTCAGAAGACTTGAGTGATTTGAATTTCACTTCTGCATTGAGAAGCAGGTGTATAAATGCAATATCAGGTGATTTAAAAAAAAAAAATAGAGGTTTCACTGGTGAACAATAGGCACTGATTTTAAACCAGAGTTAGAGTTCGTGGACTTGTGCTGCTGCTGTTGCAATTCTCTTAGCTCTTATTTTCGTATGTCCGCATTGACACCTGCTGCTCAGCTCCCATAGGGTGCGAGACAGCGCACGCCCCAGAGGGCTCAGCTCCAGATAGACCAGACTGTTCTTTTTTATTCCTTTCAAATCTTAAGGGAATGTAATTTGCTACCGATCTAATCTTAGTTCAAGTGAACAAGCTACTTGGGTGCAGTCCTTATGGCAGCACAGGCTTAGTGTATACAGGCCATGTTGTTTGAAATAAGGGAGGGATGAAATGTCTGACTTGGTTGCTGACTTGTGTTGAGTCATGACAGACTGTCAGACAGGGCCCGTTAGCATGATCCTATTTCAGTGTTTCATGCAGTGCTGTTGCCTCATTTGCCAGAAGCCCTGCCTGTTTCTGCACATTTGCAGATGCCGACCACTGCTTTCTGTAGGTTCTGTGCTGCAGTGTGAACACCTCCGTCTCCTTCCTGGTGAGAGGCAGATTCTAAAGTGTCCTATTTCGCAGGGTGCTCACTGCCTACAAGACCTTCTGAGCAGTAGTTGACCAGTTGGTCTGCTTTAATTAAAAACTAGCAAAACAAGCCCATGTTGCTGGCAGAAAATAAATTATTGTAAAAGTATTAAGGGCTTATACTAAGGAGAAGTTGATAAGCTTAGAAGTGGACAGAGCAGAAAGAACTCTGTGTTCTACTCAGGCTGAACTCTGGGAGTTGAAACAGGAGAGCTTCTGTCCTGGGGTGAACAAATCCCACCTGTATCTTCTAGTCCTGAACAAATGGTTTGAAGCTACAAATCTGAGCTGTGGGCACCAGACTCATGGGGTCTGCAGTGTCCCCATCCATGAGGCACTTGGCATGGTCAGCAAACAGCGAAAGAGCTACTGAGAAACCCGAAGGGCACCGTGGAAGTGAGGAGGAGCTGGGCCTCCGAAACGGGAAATCTCTGATGTGATAGTTCACTTTGCAAAGAGGCAAAGCAGGTTCCTGTTAGAAAGGATGGGCAGATGCGAAGGATGAAAGGAAGGAAACACGAAACATTCCCTTTAGTAAAGATGTCAGTAAATATAAGCAAAACTGTACCACCACATTGAAAACATCCAAAATATTGATTTGCAAGAATTGGTACAAAGAAGGATAATTCTATTATTAGATAATAGGAATATAAAGAGTTGATTTTTTTCCTACCATTGTTTTCAAATATAATTTAGTTGAGGTATGTAGAGGAGGAAGGTTTTTATTATTTTATTCAACTATTTATAGGTGAATAGTTTTAAGATGTTTAATTCATCTCACATGACTTTAAGAAAATGTTAAATTTCTGATAACCCACAAAGCAGAAAAGTAATATATGTATGTATATAAATTACAGATCATTTCTTAAAATTTACACACTGCCCTCAGAGCTCACTAATTAGAATTTAAAGGGCCCATGGTTCTCATTTTAGAAAGTCATTTCTAACAGATTGACCTATGGAATTACCTCAAATCAGAGGTAAGCTTTTGGTAATATTACCAGTCCTGAAATTTTAGCTCCAGATATATTTATCTTATTATTTATAAAAACTATATACAGAATTTCATGATATTTTATTTTTTACTATAATTTTTATGGTTTAAAAGTAATACCAACTCCCTGGAGAACATATACTATGTTCTATTATAAGTTATAAGGCCATTGGCCTGAGTTAATAATTATTTTTATTAATAATATATATTATTTATCTAGTCTGCTTACTTTTTAATCTCTTTTCAATGTATGTATTTTGGATGCCTTGGTGCTCTGTGAGCTCTTGACTGGAGATGACAGTGAATAAGCATTACAGGACTTTAGTCATCTGGACTCAGTCTGTTACTGTGAGAAGAAGGTTGTCCTGGCTGGGACAGTGACTGCATTTCAAGGTACTTTTGTACGGGAAATCAAGCTCACCTAAAATAAAGGGTTACAGCAGAGCGTCTCCCAAACTCTCAGGCACCTATGCTGTTCTGCATAGGGTTGTAAGCACATCCCAGAAACTATCGAGCCACGAGACACTTTTATTCTAAGAAAAAGTTTCACTCTAAAATACTCCCGCTTTTCCTTTGTCTCTTAATAAAGGAAAATGACAGAGAAACTTATAGATAGTCAAAATCTTTTAAAAATATTTTCTAGATGAAAGATTAAGGAAGTTGCAGACAGATGTGGATCGAATTAGTAGATAAAATTTAAATATTTATCTTTAATACTGAAGTTTCTTTCAAAATGTTTTCTGTAAGTTTCAGTATCATTTAATTGGCTCTAAATCTTAAATCTGAAGGTGTAAAATCAATGCAGCATTTCTACCTCTCTGCACACGGTGGGTAGCGGGGAATCCTCGCAACTCGCTGAGGGCTCAATGATTGGATAATATATGAAATATGGAACTGATTTTTAAAATAGTCTCAGGAACAATGGAAATCTGAAACAACCACAATATTTTGAATGAATAAGTTTAATATTTATTTTAAAATTTGGATCTATGCATTTTATAAACATTATCAAGCTCTATCTCAGACACTGCTAAGCTCTGAAACACAAAGATGAGGGGGATGATTAATCTTCGTACAGCTTCCACGGATTAAATGAGGAGAAAAATTCAGCAATTACTTACAATGAAAAGAGTGTGGCGATGTACCCCAGAGATGGACAGATCTGGGTGGGAATGCTCGCAGTGCTTAAGGCAGCTCCTGAGACACTGAGCGCGGTGTGTACAGACGTCAGTAGGAGTCAGGTATGGAATTAAGGTTGGAGGGGAGGAGGGGGACTCTAGCAGGGGCCAAAGCCTGCAAGAAGTGTGAAGGGAAGCCATGCCGGAGAGACGTGACAGTTTCTAAGTATCAGACTGAATTTCCTAATGAAGCAAATTGCACAAGAGCAAGGGCACACACTAACTGGTAGATGAAGGTTGCAGTTTAACTTTGGTTCTGAAAGACCTAGGAGGCCATGGCCAATGGAGAGGGAAGGGCTGCCGTCATCATTTTTAAACTGTTCTATGTACCAGGCCACGTTTGCAGCACGTGACTGCATCCATCAGTGACTGCACCCATCTGGGGAGCGGGCACATCTGCACAACACAGCTGAATGCTTCTTCCTTCCCTTCCCACCTCCCCCAATCTCCTCTCCATTCGCAAAAGATCATACTTTTCACTTTTCTTGGTTTTGTGGTGGAGAACTAAGATGTGCAGAGTCACACTGAGTTACTACGCATCATCTGTCTGGTTCTAAAAAGTGGTCATGAAGATGTGAGTTATATAAAAGAGATAAGAAGTTATAGACACAAAAGGGATTTATGAGCATATGTGACAGGAGTACAGTGTGAATTGGGGAAGGACTCTGAATCTAGCTACTGCAACCTAATGATCACATAAATCACATGTGAAAATTACCTCCTTTTCCCTTTGGAGGCATTTTTATGCTTTATATATGTGATTACTAATTTCCCTTCCTTAATTAGGCGTGGTTATGACCATATTTATTGAAGGACCCATTAAAATAGTGCAAAGGTTTATGAATAAACTTCTGATTTATTCTCAGTGGAGCCCTGTGTGTTAAACTTATACCATAAATGACCTACAAAACTGGAGACAATGTGTGAATCAATTGCATTCTGGAACTGGAAAACAGCACTTGGTCATGATGCTTCAAACAAAGGAAAACAAAATGTGCTTCACAGTTACCCGGAGCAAACCTCACCAGAGAAGCACGAAGCTGCTAGAAAGAGTGAAGGAGCATGTCTTCTTTGGAATGTTCCCAGTTAACAAGGAATTAGAACTTGGTCGTGAAAGAGTAAGATCCTGGCAATGGGTTATGTTCCTCCACTGCTCTAGCCGAGATTGCCACAAAACCGTGCCTTCATTTTTTTTTCTGTCTTTGTTTGCTTGTGTGTCAGAGCCACCACACCCCAGTCTGAAGCTTCTCCCTACCCATTCATGACCTTATGTACTTTCATTCTCCTAATGTCCCTGAACTTCTAATCCTACCGTAGCACCTTCTTTGTTACAAAGCTTAGCCATTGTAGTGGTGCACACTGACGTTCTCCACTGTGATGTTCCCATACATGTGTGTGTGTGATGGTTTCATCTCCTCCACACAGTACCAGCCTGTTCTTCTCCCTTCTTCTCCACACCTGCCTCCCACTTCCCTGGAAGTCTGTCTCCTACTTCTAGTCATCCGTTTGTCCGCATAGCTCCCACATGTAAGGCAAATCACACGAAATCATCTTTCTGGGTTTGACTTGCTTTGCTCAACCTGATCATTCTAGCTCCATCCATTTTTCTTGCAAATGAGGTCATTGTATTCTTAGTTATGCCTGAGTAAAACTTCACTCTGCATAAATACTATATTTCCTTTGTCCATTCATCCATCTCTGTAATCTTTTATCTGCAAGCTTTCACATATGGGAAGTACAGGAAAAGAGGTGTCTGAGAGGAATTGGAAAAAGCAGCGTCCAGCATGGTGTGGAGTTGGCTTCTTGATATTAAGTTCCATCAATGCCTTGAGAAGGATAATGTAAGAGAGAAAGCCATTAGCAAACCTCTAAATAAATCCTGTATAAAATAAACAGAGACGCTTTGGTACCTCGCGAAAGAGATTCCATCTCCTTCAGTTCAATGGAAGATACAGGCAGAGCCAAACTCGGGTTCTGATAAAACGCTGGAGCTACAGATGCTTGGCTCAAGCGAGTCTGTGATTCTTCATTTAGGGATACTTTCTTATGATGTGGTGTTTAACTCTGGGATAAGGACCCCAAGAAATGTGGCCCACATGCTGCTAGCATGGCTCTTGGAAGCCTGAAGAAATAATATCTCACATTGAATGAAAAAGAAGTGACTGATGCATGGTAGTTGGTATGGGAACGAATGGGGCGGGCTGTTGGAAGGGTGGGATTATGGGAGCCTAGAAGAAAGCCTGCCCTGAAGATTGTGATCTCAGAAATGGACTAGCAGTAAACACTACTGATGATAACCACAGACACGGTGCAAGTAAGAAGGATGCTTCCCTGCAGGCTAGAGCTGAGTTCCACCCACTAATGATAGTGAGATGAAGCATGCAATAACAGATGCCAGGTGGCAGAACCTAGCTGCTGTAAGCCGGGAGCCTGCCCCATACTGAGAGTCTGTTTGGGAGATGACTGCATTGCAAGGTGCTGTGTTCATTGGTGAATGCACCCACTGATGAGCTCCTTGGGCTGACAGTCCCTGTGAGGAGGTGGGGCCTGGTTGGAGGTGGCACGAGGGCATGGGGGGCAACGGGGAGGCTGGATCCTCATTCCTGCCTTCTCTCTTCTCTCTCCACTTCCTGAGCGTCCTAAGGTGAGCACCCTCCTCTGCTGTGCTCACCATCGTCCTGTTTCTGCCATGCAGCTGACCAGCCATGGGCTGTGTCCTGTGAAATGGAGCCAAACAAACCTCTCCTCCTTTCAGGCATGGGCATCAGGTACCGTATGCAGGAATAAGAAGGCTGACAAAGGGGACTAGACTCAACTGTCAGCTGTGGCACCCTGCCACAAAGTACAACGTCAGAGGTTATTTATCCTAATTGTGATACTCTCTCTACCTGCTGACCCAGCACATTCTGGCGCCCACTTCTCACCAATGTACCTGGTTTCCGGTGATTACTTTTAGTCTCAACTAATATGAAGTCAAAATCTAAGGTTTCACATATAATGAAAAAACAGAAACACTTGTCATTCTTTGCCTTAATTATTTTACTTAATATAATGTGTTGGAGGCTCCTCCGTTGAAACGAATGATAAGATTTCAACATTTTTATGGCTGAATCTTATTCAATGCTGTATAGATGTCTCCTTGGCACAATTATTTTATTTAGAACTTAAATTTCCCTGACTACAGGTATGACCTTTGCCTTAGTTATTTTTCTCATTGCTGAGATGAAATACCTGATGCCTAATGTTTATTTAGGTCACAGTTTATAGAGGTTTCAGTCTGTAGTTGGCTGTTACCAAGGCAAAGTGGCATGCAGAGAGGTATCTTATAGGAGAAATAGCCCATAGTGTGAAGGAGATAGCAAAGCAAGCAAGGGACTTAGAAGCCTCTTTATGCCCCTTTTATATTCTGTCTAGGCTACTGGGCCAGCACCAAAGTACTCAGTGGATGGATGTAGTAATCACATACCTTAAACCCCAGCACCACACACTGTACATTCAGAACCTCTGAAAAAGCCCTACCTATGACTGCATGAGGCTTTAGGGGGACATGTAGATGCAAACCATAACAATCTTACATATAGAAACACCTAAAGACTCCAACAAAAGTTGTTATTTAATGAATTTAGCAAATAACAGTACTAAAAAATGAGCAAAAAATTCATAGCATAGTCAAGAAAACAATCCTATTCACAATAGATAAATTAAATTTTAATAAGGAAGCAAAATATTTCCACACCGAAATGCTACAAAATACAGATGAAAGAAATTGAAAAAGACACAAATAAATGGAAAGATATAACATGTTTATAGACTGGAAGAAGAAATATTGTTAATATATCCATATTACCCAAGGTTGTCTACAGATTTACTTCAGTTCCTGTCAAAATACCATTGACATTTTTCACAGAACTTGAAAACAATTGTAAAATTCACTTGGAACCCCAAGAGGCCTTGAATAGCCAAAGCAATCTTAAATGAAAAGAGCAAAGCTGGAGGCATCACATGATGGGACTTCAAAATATACTACAAAGTTATGGTAACAAAATAACATTGTTTTGGCATAAAGAACAGGTACAGTGACTGAAGAAATAGATTCTTTGACTCAGAAATAAGCCCACACCACTATACTCAATTGATTTTCTACCAAAGTGTTGAGAATACAAAGTGCCAAAAGACAACTCTCCAATAAAAGCTACTAGGAAAACTGGCCATCTAGATGCAGAATAGTGAAATTCAATTCTCCTACAGAAATCAACTCAGCAAAGATTAGTGACTTTAATATAGCACCTGAGTTGTAAAATTATTAGGCACAAACAGGAAGAAATCTCTGTCATTGTTCCAGCAAAGGTATGTTTGGATATACCTCAAAAGCATGGGAAACATTAGGGAAAAATAGAAAAATGAGCTTATGTGAAAATAAAAAAATTTCCTCACAGCAAAGGAAATAATCAAAAAATGAAGAGACAACTTAGAGAAAGGGGGACTCTACCCACAAACTGTATACATGACAGGGGATAGGCAAATAACTAAAATATGTAAAGAATTCAATTCAATAGAAAAAAATAGGTAACCCCACTGAAGTATTCACACAAAAGTTTCTCAAAAGATACACCAATGACTAACAGATATAAGGAGAAATGCTCAGAATTGCTTATCATTAGCTAATGTAAATCAAAATAAAGATGAGCTACCACTCAGATCCAGCTTAGGGAGATTAACATTAAAAAGTAAAATTAGGACAGCAGGCCCACATCTTCAGAGGGTGGAGCAATCAGGGAAACCAGCAATGGAGTGGAAGTGTCTGAAGCAGCAGGAAGGACCCAGCAGAGGGCTCTGGAGAGCTCCACCAACAGAAGGCCAGGCTCAGACCCCACATCGAGAGGCCAAGATAAGCTCCACGTCCAGCACAATTCCCATGGCAAGCTTGGCTGGGTACACAGCGCATTTCTGTGATCTGACTCAGACACTATCACAGAACTGTGAACACCAGAGATACTTCACTACGCTTATTCTCCCTTGTTTGTCTGCTTGGTTATCCATTTCCTGTCAGGTTTTATGTCATGTTTATTTTGTATTTTGTGGTTATTTTTGCTTTTGGGTTTTTCCCCCTCTCTTCTCTTTCTCTGATCTCCTTTTTCTCTTTTGTTCTTTTATTCTTTTCTCTCTTTTCTCCTTTTTTAATCTATTTTTCACTGTTCAGGTTTCTTACCTGTCTTTTTCATTTTCTTCTATTGATCCTCTTTCTCCCTTTCAAAAACTGCTTCTTGAACCTAAACTTCAAGTGGTAAACGCAGTGTCTTCCTTCCTTACTTCTCCCTTGTGTTCTGTTTCATTCCTTCTCCCCTGTGTCTTCCAGTTTTTCAAGACTCAAGTGAACATCCCTTGATTTTGAGGCCTGACTCTACTACATTTGACCTCATCCTTCACCTATCCTGGCTCCTACCCATCTTAAGGCCCCTTCACCCTACAGAAGGATAAAAATCACTTCACAAAGGGGAAATTGCTGCATACAAGTACATGCTATATATGTTTGATTTCATCATATAACTTTAGAGTGTGCCTCTGTGGTGGGAGGTAGGAAGTTAATGGTTTCCATAGTGTCTTGGTTACTTTTCTCTCAGTGCTGAGACGAAATACCCAGTGCCCAAAATGAAGGAAGGAAAGGTTTCTTTAGCTTACAGTTTGTGGAGGTTTCAGTCCATACTTGGCTGGTTCTGAGGCAGAGTGGCACATGGCAGAGGACAAACTGTTCAGGGCAGCAGAGCACAGCAAAAACAACCAGAACAAAAGGGAGGAATGGCTGCAAGCAGCCTTTTTCCCTCCCTTACATTGTAAACAGGATCCCCCCACCCAGTGGCCCTATAGCATTCCCATAATCTCCATGCTCTCCTCTTCCACAGGCTCAGGGTACATATAAAGTAAGCACCCTGGATTCCTGCTGAGTCACACAGGCAAATTTCTAGACTTTCCAAGTTGACACAATGTATCAACCATGACACATAGTTTGTCAGTAGTTAAGATGTACTTGAAACTATTGTTATTAATAACTGTACTATTGTAGGAAAGATGTCATACATGTTATAAACAGTTTTTCTACCTTGTGTGATAACACTGATTTTATGAGGTCATAATCATCACCACAGCCCAGTACCAAGGGTTGGGAGTTGAACCAGATAGTAATTTTGCATCCTTTACAAAATTAGAAGATAGGTCCTTGGGATAGCTATAAAGAACCACCTACATCTAGAAGACACCCCTGAAGAACAGACATCTTCTAGGGAAACCTCAATAGTAGGAACAAAACTATAATCATAAGAAATCAAGAAGAAGCCCAAAGTTTAATAAGATAGATAAAATGGGAAGTCAAACACTGGAATTTTCTGAAATGACAGTAACAGAAATGAAAAAAAAAATGGAAGGGGGTATAGAGAAAATAATCTCTCAGGTACAGAAAGAAATGATGCTTAAATTCAAATGTATTAGAAAAAACACAGATAAAATAATAGATGAGCTTAGACAAATGATGGAAGCAAAAAAATGCTCAAAATGGGAAAGAAATATAATCCATGAAACAGATGCAAACAGAAATCCAAGAGATTAAACCTCCACTGAAAGTATATGCAACATACTGAATGAAGGAGAGGACAAAATTTCAGATTTTGAAGACAGAATTGTAGCTAGTAATCGTGAAAAAGAAATATGTCTTAAAAATAGCAAGAGACTATGAAAAATTGATCCAACAACTACAAGATGAAGCAAAGAAGAATAATATAAGATTGATTGGGGTCAATGAGAAAGCTGGAGGTAGTGCAAATACCATAAAAAAGAATCACCCAATAGGAATATTGGCAGAAATCTTCTCAAACATGGATAAATAATTTAACATACAAATAAATGAAGCATATAGAACTCCAAACAACTATGAACAATATAAAGTTATACCAAGACATATAATAATCAAGATTCCAAAAATTCACACCTATCAAAAACCTGGTTAAATAACCCTAAGTTATTGCAGGCTTATCAGGCCCACAATCTCCCAAGCAAGTGGACAGATGAAGGCTTAAATAAATGAGACAATGAAAATGGTTTCACAAGCCTCACGAGGGACTAATTATCTTCCAGCTTCGATATTCTCTGAATTAACCAAAGACTTTTCTGGGTGGCCTGTATTTATTAGGTCTACAAACAAGGGAGGGGGATACTGAAGAAAATACAGGAATCTGGGCAGGACTTGGGAATCCCTTCAAGGACTCCTCCAGGTAATAGTAAGTTAATTTAGGAGAACTATATTATCTCCAGGAAGGCCTTCACAGCAGTGGTGAAATACCTGCAGCCACAGTCTCCTTGGAGTTAATAGGGGTAGAAGCCAAATGTCCTCATCTGTGGTCACCTTGTCCTTGAGGCACCACAGCGTCAGAGGCCATTACAGGACTCAGCAGTGACCAGTGACTCATAGAGGTTCATTTACTATGAATCATCTGCCTCACAAGTAAATCTGAAAAACCAATTGGCTAATATTAAGTCCTACTCATAGCCATTTCACAGTGGTCTCCATCACAGCACAGGAACAGAATATTAAAAGATATTAAAGAAAATAAACATTTATAAAGGAAATCCCATCAGAATCATGGCAGACTTCTGAACACAAACCCTCAAGTTAAGAAAAGTTAAGAGGGAAGTATTTGAGTCTTGAAAGAAAGTAACTTCCAACCCAGGTTGATACACCCTGCAAAATTATCTTCCAAAATTAATGGAGAAATAAGAACAACAAAGAACAACTGAAGAAACTCATGACCACCAAACTAACCCTACAAAGAGTACAGAAGTATATTCTAGACAGAGATAAAAATGATCACAAGTGCAAGAACAACAAAAGAGAGAAACCACTAGGCACAGCAAGAAATTAAGCAGAGTGAAAAAGTAGGGAACCAACAGCAGGAAAATGCCATGACAAAGACAAGTCAATACATAACAGTTATAGCCATCAATGTATATGACCTCAATTAACTAATCAAAAGAAATAGACTGACAGGATGGATCAAGAAACAAGATCCAACAATATAATGCATACAAGAAACACATTTAATTCAAAAAGAAATTCATAGACTGAAAATTAAAGGATGGAAAACAATCTTCCATGTAAAGAGAATCCAGAAAAAAGCAGGGGTAGATATTCTGTTTACAGACAATATAAACTTTGAACCAAGAAAGATCAAGAGATAAAGAAGATCACTATATCCCTGTTAGGTGAAAACTTTAAGAGGAAGAGATAATAATAAACATGTATGCACCAAATATGAGAGCGCTCAACTATATAAGACAATTATTAATAGATATGAAAAACCAATAAGCAATAACAATTTTAATGGGAGATCTTAATACCCCATTGCTACAAAAAGACATAGAAACTAAAAAAAAATCAGCAAACTGAACCAAACCTGTGAACAAATGGGCATAGTACATAGTTTCAGAGTGTCCTACCCAAAATCATCAGAATAAACATTATTCTCAGCTGCACATGGGATGTTCTCTAAAATAAACCATATACTAGCCCACAGAACATGCTTAAATAAATGCAAAGGAAAATTCTCCCATTTATATAACCCAACCATAATGCAACAAAATTGGAAATTAATGGCAAAAAGCCACAAAAACTCCATAAACACATGAAAATTAAATAACACCCTCCTAAAAAAAACAATGGGTCACAGATTAAATTAAAGAAGAAATCAAACAATTTCTACAACTAAAGGAGAATACTGATACCGCATACTGGAACATATAGGATGCAGTGAAAGCAGTGCTAAGAGAGTAATTTATAGAGGTGAATTCTCACATCAGGAAAACAGAATAAGCACAAATAAACAATCTAATGCTGCACTTCAAGCTTCTAAGAAGAGAAGAGCAAGTCAAGCCCAAAGCCCATTCAAAGGTGGAAATTATAAATATCAGAACAGTAATTAATGCCACGGAGACTAAAGGAACAGTACAAAGAATTAATGAATCAAAGAGGTAATTCTTTAAAAAAAATAAATACAATTTAAAAAATTAAAAAAATAAATAAACTCCTAAGCAACCTAATGGGAAAAAGGAAAGTCTCAAATTCATTACAGATCACTACAGATTCTGTGTAAATGTGCAAGACCATCAATTCCTACTTTGAAAATCTTTACTCTCATAGGATGGAAAACACAGAAGAAATGAATAAGTTCTTAAACACATAGGAATTACCAAAGCTGAATCAAGAAGATATAAAATTTGGAATAATTCAGTAATAGTTAAAGTGATTGAAAATGTAATTGAAAACTTACAAACAAAAATAAAATCCCAGGTAAAAATGGATTTACACATTAATTCTACAACAGATGTAGAGAAGATTTAATGCCAACCAATATTCCTTAACTCATTCTTGGAGGCAAAAATTAACATAATAACAAAATCAAAGAAAGACCCAAGCAAAAAAGATTACTACAGACCAATCTCTCTAATGAACATAGATACAAAAATCTTTAACAAGATACTAGCAAACTGAATGCAGCAAATCCTCAAGAAGATTACACATTATGACCAAGTGGGATTCATCCAAGGAATGCAGGTATGGTTTAACATATGATATGGTTCAACCATATCAACAGAGAAAAGACAAAAAATATGATCATATCAGTAGATCCATAAAAAACTTTTGACAAAGTCCAACACTCATTTATGATAAAAACTCTACAGAAAATTGCAATGGATAGTCTTTACCTTAATCTGATAAAATCCATGTGTACAAACCAACAGCAAACCTCAAAATTAATTGACAAAAACTGAAAACTCACTCTAAAATCAGACACTAGACAAGGATATTCAATATCACCAGTCCTACTCAATATACTTCTGGAAACATTATACTGAGAATTTAAACAAGAGAGAAATAAAAGGCATAAGGATAGGAAAGGAAGAAGTAAAACTACTGTTATTTGCAGATGATATGATACTTTACATAGAAGATCCCAAAAACTCTACCAAAAGACTTCTATGTATACAATAACCATATTCAGTAGCATAGCTGAGTAGAAAATCAACTCAAAAATCAATAGCATTCCTGTACACAAACAACAAACTGACTGATAGAGAAATTAGGGAAGCACTACCATTCATAGTATGAAAATAAAATGAAATACTTAGGAATCGATCTGAAGAAGAAAGTAGAAGATCTATACAGTGAAACTTACTCTGAAGAAGGAGGCTGAAAAGCGTTGCTCATGGATAGGAAGAACCAACATAGTGAAAATGGCCATATAATCAAAATTGTGGTACAGATTCAATAAAATCTTGATCAAAATATGATTAGCATACCTTACAGAAGTGGAGAAAACATTCCTAAAATTCATCTAGAACCAGAAGAAATCTAGAATAGCAAAACCAATTCTGGACAACAAAGGCAAGGCAGAAGGCATCACAATCCTGAAAGATATACTACAAAGCCACTATGATAAAATCAGCATGGTACTGGCAAAAAGAAAAGAAAATAGGTCTCAAGATTACACAACAACTACAACCAACTTATCTCTGATAAAGAGGCCAAACATGTTTACTGGAACAAAGATACCCTCTTTAATAAATGTGCTGGGAAAACTGGCTTTCCATATGTCAAAAACTAACACTAGACCCAGGTCTATCACTAGGCACTAAGCTAAAGTAAAAATGGATCAAAGCTCTAAACATTAAAACAAAAAAATTTGAAACACAAGCACTAAATCTACTGGAAAAGAAACAGGTATATATCTTGAAGAAATAGGTATAGAAAGAGATTTCATGAACAAAACCCAAACTGTTTAGGAAATCAAAGAATCAACAACTGGCACCTTATCTTATTAGAAAGCTTTTGCTCATCAAAAGAAATCATCTACAGAGTGAAAACACAACCCCCAGAGAGGGAAAAATATTGTCTAAGTCCTCAGACAAAGGACTTATATCTAGAACATATAAAGAATTGAATAAAATCAGACCCTGCAAATTCAAAGGCCCCATCCAAAAATGAGCAGCTGAGATAAATACATACTTCTCAAATGAAGAACTACAAATGGCAAACAAATATATGAAAAAGTGTTCTCCCTCACTGGTGACTTGAGAGATGAAAATTAAAACAACACTGAGATCCCACCTCATCCCAGAAAGAATAGTTATCATCAGGAATTCAACCAATAACAAATGCTGGAGAGGCTGGAGGGGAAAAGGAAACTTTCTTTACAGTTGGTGGGAGTGTAGACTGGCAAAACCACTGTGGAGTTTTCTCAAAAACTAGGATTAGAGGTCCCATTTGATCCAGCTGTTCACCTTGTGGGTATCTTCCCAGAAGAATTAAAAACAACATACCACAGTGATATATATGTACCAATGTTTATGGAAGCACAATTTGTAATAGCTAAATCTTGGAAACAACCCAAATGCCCATCAACAGAGGAACTGATAAAAAAGATGTGGTACTCTTATACAATGGAGTATTATTCAGCTATAAAAAGGGTAAACTCAAGGCTTTTATAGGTAGACAGATGCAACCAGAGACCATACTCATGGGAAGTTGGTGCGTGCACACATCTCAGTCTCTGTCCATCTGCTCGGCTTTCCTCCCGTTCTGCTTCCTCCATTTTTTTGTTCCCCTTCCCAATTGCAAAAATTTAATTTCATTTTTCAATTATTTTTACCCCCTTTCCCTCCCTCTCCCCCCCTTCATCTTTATTCCCTCCGCAAATGAAAAAGTTCTCCCTACCCCTATTACTCAGCTTTCACTGTGAGTTTCTGTGTGAGAGATACCATGCATTATTTAAGCTTATATGTCTGACCCATTTCTCTTAGTACTGTGGTCGCCACACTCAGTTTCCCGATGAGTGCCTTATTTGTCCTTCTTTATGGCATAGTAGTACTCCGTTGTGTATAAGTGCCACATTTTCCTTAACATTCATCGTTGAAGGCCATTTCTAATATTCAGCTATTATAAATTGTGCTGTTATGGACATGAGTATGTGTGTATCCCTGTAATATGATGTCTCTAATTCCCAGAATAGCTGAATCAAACAGACATGATTATGCATATATCCTTGTACTATGATGTCTTTAAGTCCAGGAATAGCTAGATCAAATAGAATTTCTAGCTGTAGTTTTTTGAGGAACATCCATGCTGATTTCTATACTGGTTGTTTTAGCTTATATTCCCATGAACAATATGGAAGAGTATTTTTTTCTTCACAGCCTTACCAGAATTTATTTGATTTTTTGATGATAGCTATTATTTGGAGTGAACTGGAATCCCAGTGTTATTTTACTTTGCATGTGTCTAATGACCAGTGATGTTGAACATGTTTCATATATTTGTTGGCCACTTGTAATTCCTCTGATAATGTCTGTTTATTTCAGTGGCCTGTTTTTTGCTTGGGTCTTTTATTTGGAGAAAGAGGTGTAATATTTTGAGTTCTTCCTTTCTTTGCTGCTGAGACAAAATGCTCTACACACAAACTTCAAAGAAGAAAGGTTATTGAAGCTCACAATTTGTAGAAGTTTCAACCCACAGCCATCTGTTTTCACACTGGGTGGCACATCACAGGAGAACCACAGAGGAGAAACAGTACCTGGGGTGGCAAGAGATGTTGGCAAGAAGCAAGCCGAAAGCAGTGACCAGAGGTCTCCTGTCCATTCATGTTCCACCCAGGCTGTGAGCCACTGATTGGTGCCACCCACACCCAGGGAGGGGCTTCCATCATCCACACCTAGAACTGGGCAAAACCAAACAGGGAGTGATCCAAATATCACACACCCTGGGTCCCAGCGTCACACTCCCTAGACCCAACCAGCCCTGAGAAGCCCCACCTGTGACCACACGAGGCTTTGGGGAAACCTGCAAATACAGGCCATAGCAGTTCTGTGCATACTCCTGATGTTAGTCCTCAGTTGGAGGAGTAGCTAGTAGAAAATTTTACCATTCTGCAAGTCATCTCTTCACTCTATTGTTGGTTTCCTTTGCTGTGCAGAAGTTTTTAATTTGATGTGAACCTATCTTTTGATTCTTTGTATTATTTCTCATGCTATTCTATTCTCAAAGGTCATGAACTTTTGCTCAGACCAATGAAACCAGGCCAGACCACAAAGGAGGTAGTATTGTGGAGGCCTTGGAAATCCAGGAGTAAAGGAATTTGTCTTCACACACACTCCAAAACAAGGTCCTACCTTAGCCAGATTGCCTATTAGGACTTATATTAATCTCATTTGTGTAGGAACTAATTGGCTTGTTATTCTACAAAGCTTGTTTAATTGAAATTTTATCTGGGATATGAGAGATAAACATTAATAATGATCCTTTTCCTGAGAGAGAGAGGAATACTGGAAAGTTTGGGGGTTTATTTGTTTAAGGTTAATTGACCAGGTAAATACAAGTGGGATGGCCTTGCTACAGCATTCTGTGGTATCATTTAATTAATGTAGAACTGTCCAGACATTTCCATGGTGAATATCTGGTGATGTATAACACACAGTTAGAAGAGGAAGAGAAATCACTAAATTATTTAGGACAATCTACACATGACATTAAAATATTATACAGTATAAAAAAGCTATAACACAGTGTAAAGAAAAGAGGAAAATGGTGATTATAGGTGAACTAAAAGAAATTACAACAAGAGTCATTACAAACATAGGAAAAATAAAACATGAATTAAGCAGGTATCTTGCTCTTGTGTCTCAGAATAAAGTTGTGCAGGATTCTAGGAGAACCATTTGTTCAGAGGTCCAGTTTCTCTTTCTACTTGTAAAGACAAGTTGCTTCCAACAGTACTTGGTTTGGAGACACCTACTGTAGTAGCCCTCAAATATTGCGAATTGTGGAATTGTTCATTAAGTTGACAAATATGTTCCCAAGAACTAGACAGCTGGAGTTTTGCTGCTATATTTGTATTTAACAGTACCTGACAAAAGGCTTTCCAAACAAGCGCAGGAGCACACTTTCTGTGCTATATTTTTACAAACAAAAAATCTGCCTCAAGTCATGAAGGAGCTGTTTAGAAAGAAGTTACAAAGGCTCAGAGCCCAGGTGCCATGCAGAGCAAGCGAGCACACTGCAGTACTCCACCGTGCCCACCCAAAGCAGGGCAGAGTCCTGTTCTTCTAAACGCACAGGAGACTTCCGGGCTTCTGGTGACGAGGGGAATAACTGCTGTGTCCCCAAAGAGTGTGTCATCGTGTTCATAAAAATTAACAGCAGTGTCAGTGGGAGAGGTGCATTTTAGTTAATTTTAGCAGGAATCATTACTGTTTAGCTTTTAGACAATTTATCCTATTTTAAGGTCTGATTTTAGCCTCAGGTTTACTGTGGAAAGGTATATATGGTGAATAACATTCCAGGCTGCTGAAGTCAGATTTTCTACCTGTGGTTTGGCCTATGAGGCTCTGAACAGTGGATGTATAATTGACACAGATCAAGCAAACTGAAGTAATTTTAAAGACCTCAATGATTAGCCTCTGGTATTTTCTAAATTCAAAAATACTCTTAAATTCAGTTCTTACCAGCTTGTGTTCAGAGTTCAGATTCTACAATTTTCCCTGGTTCATTGCCCAGATGGACTTTTTTTTAAGAAATAAGGGGCGTTTGGGGGAAAATTTACTAAGGAAGTGACTTAATATGTTGTTACTTATATTTCTAGATGTTCTGTTAGCTTTAGCCAAAAAATATTTTAATGAATCAATTTTGAAATCAAGATTTTATTTAGAGGCCCCTGAATACAAAGAGTACACCTAGGGTCAGAAAAATATAACCTCTTTTTTAAGGATTGTCTCAAAAGTTATTGTTCCCAGAGTAGTGTTTGTGTTAGTTTCCTTGGGATGTCATTTAAAAAGTGCCCATTTTGAGTAGCTTTAACATGGTCCAGGTGTTTCCCCAGAGCCTCATAGAAGTATAGGTGGGGCTTTCCAGAGGTAGCTGGACATAGGCTGTGCGAGTGTGGATTAAGGGTGTGATAGTGGGATTAGGGGCAGGCGGAGCTGGATTAGCCCACTAACTGGTTTAAGGCAGTTCTGGGTGTAAGCAATGGAAGGGCCCAGCCGGGTGTAAGGCAGCCTGGATGGAACAGAGAGAGAGAGGTCGTTGCTGCTGCTACTGAGTGTTCACTTCCTCCTGCCCAGCTGCCACGGGCTGTTTCTCCTCCACAATGCACCTCTGCAGTGCCGCCTTGCCTTGGAGCCAGCTGACTATGAACTGAAATTCGTACAAACTGTGAGCTGAAATAAACCTTTCATCCTTTAACTTGTGGCTGTAAAGTATGTTGTCCCTGCAACAAGAAAAGTAACTAAGACACATGGGCATTCATTTCCTCAGTTCTAGAACCAAGGGTACCAAGGTCAAAGTGTCGCCATGTCCGGTTACAACCTTAGGGCTCATTCCCGTGCACTGTGGATGACCATCTCTTCCTGTGTTTTCTCACGGTCTTGTCTTTTGTCCCTTGTTTCCTAACCTCTTCTTACATGAGTTGAAAATAGTTTGCTTAGTTAGCTTACTAGCTAACTAAATTTACTGGCAGCTAGCTAGTGTAAGGGCTTGAGATAAAGTGGGGTGACTGGCCGTATTGATAAAACTTAAGAATAGATAGTAAACTACGACTGTGACCAGGAATGAGCATTCCTCAGACAACATGGAATACAACTGCTCCCTCTTTGAGAGAGGTGGCACCACCCGATAACTCTTTAATTTTGAATAATTTAAAATATAATGAGCTTTCTCTAACATGAAATGCAGCCTACCACTTCCTTAGGGTTTTTGAGGTTGTATAAGATCTCAGTTTACTGTAAACACCACATGAAAAATCTTGGCTATAGAACAGCAGATCCTACTGACTTTTTCTAAACTTCACAGAGACACCAGTGACAGCTGTCCACAAAGTGTTTAAGCAATTACTATGCTTACTTGCCTAAAAGTAACCCTAAACTGACAGGCCACACACCACCCAACTCATGACCTCGGCTGGAAATCCGGAAACCCTTCTCCTTCTCCTTATTTCCAGTGAAAATGCTCCCATCGTCCTCTTTGGTTCTCAGCGTTGTCCTCGGAATGTGCAGAGCTGTAGGCCTGCAGCCTGCATCGCCGGACATTAGTCACCTTGTTTTAGGTCCCTTCCATGGCCCCCCTCTCTCTCTCAAGCCCCGATTCCCAAACACAGCGACAGTGTGAGGACCAAGGCTTCAGGAGGAAGCGTAAAGGCCTGTCACTCTCTGTCTCTCCACCCCAGTTTGTAGGTCTGGTAGGCAATGGCTCCCCGGGGCCTTGTCTTTGGCACACCCGGAGCATGTGAGCTGAAGTCCTGCACTCAGGTTCTGTGCGGGAGGCTTCTCCTCCATTTCACAGGCATCCTGTACCCTCAGCTGTTGACAACATGCCTTGTGTAGTAAAAAGGACGTGGAGGATGTTGTGTATCAAAGGGATTTTGTTTGTTTCCTTTTGCTTTCATTTTGGCCTTTCCATTCTGTCTTTCATGAAGACCAGACATTTGGCAAGGCAGGCGAGGGCGAAAGGTGTATTGTGTAGCTTGTTTATATGAGTTTGGGGAATTTATCTTGGGAGGGAAATTGAATCATTTATTCCCTGGGCTGTACTGGCCACCCACTCCCCCTTTCATCCAGTACCTGCTTTTTCTTCTTCCAAATATGTGATTCTGCTAGTGTTTTCCATATGAAAATACCATCCTTATTTAAGAAAGAAAATTTTTTAAAAGGAATGAGAATTTCAAGGGAACACAATTCATCTTGACGCACCATTGAAAACCCAAATCATGATGTTGAAATTATATCACCTAGGGAGACAGTCACAAAGATTGGGATTGTAATGAGGAGGATTTTTTCTGGATAGATTTCAAATGTAGAAAACCCTCTGACAACTAGCTCGGTCAATGGAAAGGATTGCTTTTTGACTTGCTATCTCAGGTTCTCCATCTAACTCTTGACCTTGTCTAAAACAGACTCATCAATCTGTACACCTTGCAGAGAGAAAACCAGAGAAAAGGATCCTGGGACAAAGCCAGCACTGCAAGATGAAAAATAAAGTGGAAGGATCACATCTGGTGTTACCAACAATAAACAGCTCACTTCAAGTTCAAGCCAGTCTGCGGAACACAGGAAACTCAACAGTCCACGAGACCCACTTACACAAGGTGTAAAGTTAATGCCCATGTTCTATCAGCAATCTTGTATGACAAACGTTATTTTTAGATAACACAACAAAAAATAGAAGAAGAGAAACTGGGTAGGAGGAAATGCTCTGCTTTCCCCAAGGTTACCAAAAGGGCAAGAGTGCATACCACCCAGTTAACGAACTGAGAGTAAGTAGCCAGGGCCTAAACGCAGAGTGGATTTCAGACCTCACAGGAAGAAAGGCTCAGCACTGGCTTGCACACAAACCTGACAAAGGGGGCAATTCTACTGTACCACTATGGTGCAGAGACCAGAGTCCCCTGCAAAGGAAGGGCAAGTGACAGCACCTCATGTACACTCAGGAAAATTGCAGAGATAGCCAAAGTCTACGAAGTGAATCTGACCTCCTCAGAGTTTGAAGCAGTGAGGGAACCAGCCACTGTCACTGAGACCTGAAGGCAGGCATAGGAGTCAAAAAATGAAACTGACTCAGGTTTGTATTGCCTGGAGGTTGTGGGCTGACAAAGGCAAGAAATCCTACTTCCTACCTATCTGATTCTGTCTACATACATGGTCATGTCCTGGGGCTTGAGCTAGAACTGGAGGATTAACCTAGGGAGGCTTAGTCCACTGATCAGGTCCCATCTGCTTTAGGCGGATGCTGCTGCTGTGTGCTCTACAGATCGGTGGCCACAGTGGTGCAGAGTGTGTGGCCTGATCTAGGGCTGGCTCCAGGAGATGGCCTCGGCCCGAGCTTTACTATCAATGTGGCCCATCTGCGGTCTATTCAGATTTTCAGTCTCCCACGTATCACTCAAGATATACAACCTTTGTTACATACCCACACACACACACTTTGTTTTCTTGGAGTTTTAACTCCATGAGAGAAATTAAAATATATTTAAACAGGCAAATAGAAAAGTATAAAATTAAATTATGTAAAATATGAAAGGAGCATCACAGGAGGTTTTTCAAAAGATAAGACTGAGACAGTTCATCTGTGCGTAGAAGAGAGTTGGTCAGAATTTCCCTGTATGCAGGCTAGTTATTAAGGGCGTGGGCACGGAACATACTTCCTAGTAGAATAAGGACATATGATCTAAAACGTCCAGATGGTTAAACACAATCATCAGAAGTAAAAACAAAAAAGCAAAACAAAACCAAACAAACAAAAACACTTCAATGAAAAGTATTTAAGTATAAAGAGAGGTAAAGAATAAAAAATATAGGAGAATGGAAGATACGTAAAGAAATAAATGCGAAGTCCACCACTCCTCTATAAATTGTCTGGTTAAGAAGGTTATGCTTTCCTCCCTATAAGATGGAAATTCACCGAGGTTTTACAAGAAAGAATGACTCAACCTGAACTTCTTTTGAACAAATTGCCATGGAAAGATTTCAGGGTGGATTTCACTGGGTGCAATCTGCAATCAGCGAAAGAGCAACTTTTACATTCGTATAAGAATACTTATGCGATAAGAGCCTTAAACACGGTACTGGAGGGTAACAGAGACAGAGCAGCAGGCGTGGTGCAGGCAAAGGGACTTGGGCTTCGGAGTGCGGAAGGCTCCAGGAGATGGCCCAGTGAGCCGCGTTATGCCTCCTGCCCGGGAAACCGCGCTGCCAGCGCAGGCGGGGGAGGAGGCACAGCGGCTCCCTGACTGACATTACAGTAGCGACTATGTCGAGCCTGCCCTTCCTGTGAGGATGCCAGGACAATGTTTCCAGTGCGCATTCTGACACAAATACAGCACAGCGGAGAGGAAGACACAGGCACCGGGAACTTGCAGGAGGAAGTGGGCTCCGTTTCGGAGATTATGGGAGTAAATAAAGAGGAAGCGGGCAGGAAGTGCCCCTGCATACAATTATTTCCTTCCTTCAAAGCACTTACCACAGCTTTACATTTTTAGAAGGTTATTTAAGTGTCTGTTTTATATACTAGCCTTGGCATTCTGACCAAAGAGAATGTAATATCATGTTTAGCATTCTAATTTCAGTGCTCAGCATAGCACTAGAACGTTTTAATAGCTTAATATCTTTCAAATAAATTGACGCATAAAGAAATGGAAGAAAACTATTTGAAGCAAGTACAGATTCAGTATAGGAAGAGGGAGGGACACTTTCATGACCAAGAACAAATGGAGACAGTGAGGAGGAAGGCAGAGGAGAAGGGTGCAGATAGGTGAGTGGCAAACGCATCAGCTGAATCGGGCCAGGAACACTCAGTAGCAGAGGACTAAACCCCTTTCCTCTGACAACAGTGTGTTTGCAAGTACTAGGAGAACAGAGCACCAGGATAGTGCGGAGGGTTGTGACAGAGACCAAGTAGAAGAAGAAATTAACACAGACACAACAGTCTCCACGTTTGAGAATATGAGTGGAGAAGTTCAGAAGTTATAGGATTATTGTGGAGGAAATGTATTAAATACTGTTGTGTTATGACTGCAGTTTTGCATCTGGAAAACTTGCCCATGTTTCTACAAGAAGGTGCAAGTAGAGAGGCAGTTTGAAGATGCAGGATAAAGCAGAAGGCGGAACTAATCAGGTGGCCTCTCTGCTGGGAGGTGCGTGGACTAAAAGTGTAAATGCTGAAGTTTCCACAAAACCAAGATACCTGCCACGTTGTCCACGTGTTACACAAAGGAAGTCTTCTCTCCTGCTCACTTCTCTCTTCAGTGTGCACAAAGTGGCAAATAACTTCTACAATGCAATTATCAAATCCCTGGAGAATTTGAAAAAGTTAGGATAAGAATGGGCAGATACGAACGTTTCTTCATAGATGAGAAACTTCTTGGGTAGAATATGCCAAGTTAAGTAACGGCTCTTCCTACCTCCAGGCTGGACTGGGAGGAACTTAGCAATGCAGAGCAAGCTTCTTTTGAACAAGGTTCCCTTTGAACTCAGCCCGCTGAGTAACTGGTTTTCCTTAGACTCCACCTTACAGAGCCAGAGGTGCAGCTGCTTATTCTACACCCACAGAGCCACGTGTGATAGGCACTTCTCCTCCCTCTGCTTGTCTATTCAAGATGACAACAGAAAGCACCAGCACTCCAGAAGCTATTTTTTTCTTATTTTTCCAATAAACATTTCCACTTTAAACTCATTTTTGTCTATGATTTTATTCTTTGACATGGTGACACAACAGATTTGGTTCCTGTGATGATAGCTATTTCAATAACAATGTATATTTCTGGAAGAATTTTCCTTTTTGATACCGTCCTAGTTGCTTGATAATGAAGATTATGTGTTTCTCATCCATGAAAAATTATTCATGAAAGTTGCTTAGTAAATTGCTAACACTACAATTACTCTTGGTATAATATTATGGAAAACTAGAGTACATGTTAAAAGCTGAAAAATTGCATAAAATAGCTCCAGATTTGTTAATAATGATATTTTTGATATTTGAATTTTTTCCCTAGCAAATTTTCTGTCTAGAGCTGGACAAAATGATGTTAGTTTTCAATGATTAGTGTGAATACAAGAAGTGCATTTATCTGTAATGTTTGTAGTCTAGTACAGAAATTTAAAAAGTAATATTGATGTGATATTTCAAGATTTTATGTTGAAGGCCTAAGAAATATTTAAAAGTAAAACAAAAATAATTATTACATATATTTAAAGGATTTTGACACTAAAATATGTAAGGTTTTTATTTAATGTTTATAGCTATTAGACATCAGCAATAGTAGAATATGAGATTTAAAATTTTTTAAGAAAAATAACAAAAAGAAGATCTGATTATGACTTAACAAATTTGTGGAAAAGCAGCAGATAGAATTATCAGTGGAATATGAAAGGGAAAGAATAAAGACCCAAATTTAGAGGAGTTAAGTATGTGGGAAAATATTAAAACACCAAAATTCAAAATGAAGATGTTTCAATTCAAAAAGTGACACTTTAGACATTTATTTAGACATTTCTAAGGCAAATACTGGGACTATTTTAAAATTAAAGTTGTTTCAGTTTAAGATATAAGTGTGAAGAAAAAAAACTACGTGGAAAAATCTGCAGGTCTAAACTTAATGGAAACACCAAAATTGATAAAGCAGGCTGTTAGATACTTTATTAACCATGTATAGATAGGCTTAATAACCTGGAAAGAGTTCTAACATATTTTAAACATAAATTCTACTTTTGAAATATTATTCTTTTTTCCTTCAGCTTATGGTAAATTTACACAAAGTTTTCAAAAGAAAGTACCTGTTTCTTTAATATCATATATATAAAGAATGTGGATTATATTCACATAATATATATGTACAAAAAGTAAGAAAGGCATTTTAGTGTGTAATATAAATTAATATTAATTACATTAATAACTTTATGATTGGATTAATTTAAATATCAGTATAGTAAAATAACAGTACAAGTATTTTTAAAGGATCAAACTTATCTAATAATTTGGTGAGTGTCTATTAAACATACAAGATCATTTGCCTGGTATTTCAACATTCACCAAAAGCTATTAGAATGTACACGAATTCCACCTCTTGAACATATTTCAGTTGCACAGTAAGTAACTGCAGTGGTCCCAGGGCCTTTGCACTGAGTTGCTTCCCCAGCCACTTTTTATTTATTTTGAGATAGCATCTTACTAAGCCCAGGTTGGACTAAAATTTGTAATCCTCCTGTCTTAGCCCACAGAGTACCGGGATTACAGACATGCACTACACTTCCTGGCTCTAGGTCTAGGTGAATTACCCACCTCCCAAAGATTCCACCTTGAAATTCTATCATAGCTGAGGTAATTTTTCAGGATATAATTTTGGGGAACATAAGTATTTAATCTATAGCAGGTTTGAACAGAGAGTAAAATGTCAGGCAAATGCCCCCATGTTCACAGCAGCATCATTCACAAAAGTGAAAAGGTACAAGTGAGCAGCCCGCATGTCCACTGAAGGGGGAGGGTGCAAATAAAATGCAGAGCATGTGTACGGTGAGGACTCACTTGGCCCAAAGGTGGAAACTCTGAAACATGTTGTGGCATCGATGAATCTTCCGCACATCATGTTATTTGCAATATGTCAGGCAGAAAGGAAAAATGATGCATAGTTTCACTTACGTGGGCTCCCTGGCGCAGTGAAATTCATTATTTCAGAATGTAGAATGGTGTTTCACAAAGGCCAGAGAGAAGGGCTGGGACTTTGGAGTCTGGTAAGTGCAGAGGTTAGTTGGGAGAGATGGAAAGCTCTGGAGACGGTGCTGGCTTTGGCAAATCACATGAATATACTTTATCTCAGAAAACATGCACTTAAAAACAGATGAAGTGTTTAATTTTGTGTTGTATATATTTTACTACAGGAAAGAAACAGTAGTACAAAACACAATGAAAAAAACTAAGAAACCTCATTAATTATTAGCGTAGTTAACTCTTCAAGACATTTTGTTCCACAGTACGAAGCATGTTAGTATGCAGAGAATACAGTTTACTACCACAGGAACAAGATGGAGGAACATGTATGATATGTCTACATGAGGGAACATTTCCAGTCCACTGGAAGTGCAATGTAGAAATTAATACAGTTGTTACTTCTCCTGGCTGTCAGAAGCTAACAAATGTACACAAAATAGATATTTTTTGCATCATACTACTTATAATTTATTGTAATAATGGATTTGTTATACAAAAATTTAAACATATTTTTATAAGACTTTGTTATGGATTTGGTAACTATTTGGTAGGAATGAGTAGTGATGCTATCAGGTGTGGGGATTTACTTTGATGGGAGACTTTTCCTTACCCATTATATCTTTTTATTGGTAGATTGAGATTTTTTATTCTTTATGATTTATTCTTGGTAGGTTATATGTGTCCAGGAATTTATTCAGATTGCTGATATGTAATAGTTCACCAGAGTCATATGAGATTTTGTATTTTTCTGATATTAGCTGTAATATTTCATTATTCACTTCTGGTTTAATTTGAATATTCATTTTTCTTAGTTAATGAAGTGTTAATTTTTAGTTATTTTAGAGAATCAGAAGTCTTTATGGATATTTTTATTTTGCTAGTTGTTTTTTTATTTATTTCTCCTCTGATCTTTATTATTTCTTTTCTTTTCCTGATTTGGGCCTTTTTTTTCTGTTTCCTTGAGGTCTAATGCTATTATTTGAAATCACTTTTTTGTTTTTCTAATCTTATGAACATACGCTCTTAGCACTGCTTTTGTTATATTCCATAAGTTTTGATATGTTGTGTTTCCACTTTTGCTTGTCTCCAAATAGTTCTCAATTTCAATTTTAATGTTTTCATCAACATATTGGCTGTTCAAGTGCACCTTTTTTTATTGCCCATATGTTTGGGAATATTCTGAAATTCCTGTTCTTAGTTTATAGTTTCATAGTACTGTGGCAAAAAAAGTACTTAATGATCTCAGTGTCTCAAACTTTGCTAAGATGCATCTTGTGCGCTCACACGTGCTCTGTTCTGGGGAATATTCGTGGGCACTGTGGGTAAGTGTACCCTGAACCATCTCCTAATATTGTGCCATAACCTATTTCTCCTCTGAGATATTTCAGATTTGCTTTATGTCTTAGGTGCTCCGATGGTGGATGTATGTATATGTGTAACCTGTAATTGCTTTTAAAGGATTGATTTTTGTATAACTGTATAATGTCATTTTTTGTATTTTTTTAGTTCATGCTTGTTTACCTTATTTCAGTGCCACTATCCCACACTCTTTCGTTTCTGTTCCTTGGAATATCTCTTTAAATGCCTTAATTTCCAGTCCATGAGTGTCCTTAAAACTGAGATAAATGTCTTGTAATGTACAGTTGGTTCTTTCTACAAAAAAATCTGACGTGTATTGCATGTAATTGCACCACACAGAAAGGCTGAGTTATTTCAATTCATGATGCATCTATGACCTATGTGTCAATTAAAAGGCCAGGATGAGCCTTTAACTAAATACATGCTATATTGGAATAAAGCTGTATGAAGTGTGGAGTCTCTCTACGTCACAGGGAAGTGGGAAATTCTGTGACTTGAGGGTGTTCCATTTGATCTTGCATGCACATAGTTTTCCTTCCATGAGACAGGAAGACTAGAGGGGCCGACAGCAGCTGATTGCTCTTTCCTGGAGAGGTCAGGGCTTGGATAAAGTAGCTTCTCTTGGACAGCAGGGCTTCTTTCTCGACAGGGTTGTGCGCAGGCTTTGAATCTGTGCTTTTCCTTGCCTTTTGCCGGAATAACATGAAAATGTTGCTTGCATCTTCATCTAGAGAATCCCATGGATTCCTGGAGGCGAAAAGAAGTGCAGGTGCAGCAGTCCTGCTGCGCACAGACCCCGCACTTGGCCTCCCTCCTTGAAGCAGCTATCATCTGCGGGCTTCTGAGCACTGCCCACACCTCTTGCTTCAGATGGACTGAACTCTGTCTCTGCCTGTCTTAGGGTCGTGGTTTGATCTGTGACATCAGTTATTGGGTGGATTTAAGAACAATCACTGATCTGCTGATGGCTGAGAGATTTTCTTGCGTTATCAAGAAGAGCGATGAGGTCCAAACTCTTTACACATCAGACCAGAAACCAAATCTTCCACATTAAAATTGAAGTGTACTTTTTAAAAATAATATTATAGATAGACATACACATGGGGGCGAAATACACAGAAAGCAGTAGACAGTCAGGCATATAAAATATATTTTAATTTACGTGTTTTAGATCACTTTCTATATTTATCTTATTTACAAAAATATCAGTTTTCCTCTGTATGTTAATGTCTTATTTGTTTTAATCAAAGCTCCTAACATCCACGCTGCCCCTTCCCGGGCATGTAAGTGCACTTTGCATTCAGGTGCTCTAACAGTAAGTTCCATAGAGGTTTATAAAATACTATCTTAGTTTATTCTTTGTTTGAAAGACTGTAATTTGATCTTTGTTTTTCCCAAAGTTGACCCGTGAAAAATGTCATCCATATTACTTAGGTGTTTGTTTTCATCGAGATTTAGTTTTTTCCCAATAGCTGTTTTACTTTTTCTGAGGGATTTCCCTCACCAGTAGCTCTGCAGTACGTCTCCTGAAGGGATGTGTGACCACTAAGAAAGGTTACCAGTTCTGTGGTTGTTTGTTCACGGGAACTTCCTGTGTAGCTTACTAAAACTTCTTAAACAACAGCCTGCGATTTCACAGATGGCAAGTAATTTTCAGTTGTTTGTTTTATGTTCAATACAACCCCACGTAGTTCTTGAGTTGGCAAGTCTAAGATGATGAAATGTGACCGAGAGGAGCGGGTAGGGAGTGAAGCACCAGCCAGGGCCATCTTCCACAGCTCCCTGTCCACCCTTCCAGAAGGAAGCACGTGATTTCCACATCGAGGAGGAGGGCTGTAGGAAATTTTAATTTAACAGGAACATTCAATTTAAGAAAGAAATGATGGGTATTCTAAATATTATTTTAAAAATTGTCTTTGAATGTAAATTGATATTACAATCAGGCATATGGCAAATAAAACTAAATATAACACATACGTAACATTAGGAGATAACTTGGATTTTAAAGATCTGTGGCTTTGGACAGATTATGCATGCTGCAGTGCCTTATTTCCCACCCGTGTAACTGCAGATACAGTATGAGATGGGCAGATCACTGTCTGTAAACGCGATTCCCATAGCACTAATGTAATAGAACAGCAGGGATTACTGAACTTTTAAAGTCAAAGCATAGTGTGTTGTTAAATTTTAAGCTCATCACAATAAGTACAGTCTTATCTAAAAATTGTAGGAGTGTAATTAAAATTGAACAATGAAAGTCTTTCTTGTCAAGACTGTTAATTTATTTAAAAATTCTAAAATTATTACAAGGAAATAAAACAGAATTCACAGTGAAAATAGGCAAAAGTTTCTCAACTAAAGTTTGAAATAGGGACGAATGACTAAAAGTATGTAATAACTGTCCAACCCCATTAACCACTCTTCCCAAATGCTTCCTTGTACTTGTTTAAAACTGTAATCTTCTCTGCTGTGAATTGCTAAGGTTTCATTATTTTTATTTTTCACAATTTTTTCATTTTGAAATAATAAAGCCAATGATAACTAGCGCAGGTAGAAATTGATTATCACATGTAAAATATTGTGTAGAGCTCTCATGGCATGGCGGTCAAATGGATCAACAATATTGCAGACCCGGGAAAATGAGGACAGAATTATTAAGCACACACCCAAGGGAGAGAGAAAGAATCTCTGCTTCTTGATAATCAAGGGAAAAGTGACAGCATCAGCAGAGAAAGAGGAAAGGGCTGGTAACTCAGGCTCAGAATTTACCCTAGACACAAGTCACCATGGTAAATTTTTTGAAAGGTACATTATGGAGGGGGTGTACTGCCCACCTTTGAAGGAGAATTTCTGTTTATGAAATATTAATTTTAATTTCGTGAGTTTATTATATTAAACATTGTGTATTTAATGGGAAAATGAAAGATCAATAAAATAAAATATTAAATATGTCCTGAGTGTTTGAATAAACATCAAGATTTTCTATACCAACTGTTTGCTTACTAAGCCTAAAAAATTAGCAGACCTTGCCATTTACTTGACTTATCACACATAC
>PVLD010019600.1:0-35969 GCA_004027595.1 Dinomys branickii
AAAAAAAAAAGACACTACTAACAACAACAACAAAAAAAACTCTTTTAGGTTCCCCTCATTTCTTATTTGTTTGCTTGCTTTAAATTCATTTCAGATTATTTACATAAAGCAAATATGTGATATTTAACTTTCTGAGTTTGGTTTCTTTCTCATAAGTTGGCCTCCATTCCATATTCTTTCCTGCAAATGATGTGATTTCATTCTTTATAGCTGAATAACATTTCATTGTGTGCATATACTACATGTTTTATCTATTCATCTGTTGATGGGTATCAAGGCTATTTACACAATTTAGCTAGAATGCATCATGCCACTGCAAATGTGGGTATTTATGCAACATTATAGTACATTGTGTTTAATTCTTCCAAGAATATATCAAAGAGTACTTTGGCTAAATCAAACAGTACACCTATTTTTAGTTTTTTGAGGAATTGCTATACATTTTTTCACAGTGCTTGCACCAGTTTACATTCTTACCAAGCTGTAGGGGTTTCTTTTTCCTACATTCTCACAAGCATTTGATTTTGATGTTTTGTGTGTGTGTGCATACATGCATGTATGTGTGTGCATGTATGTGTATGTGCACGCATGTACGTGCATGTGTGTGTGCGCACACGTGTGTGTATTGTATTCTTCATGAGAGCCGTTTAGACTTACTTGCTTCTAGGTACACATTTAGTATAATTCTACTATGACTAGAGCTCAGGTTCCTGCTGTTGCTGCCCGTGTGTTAAGGATGTTGTTGATTCTGGTTATGGACTTACGCTACCGACCCAGTACTAAGAGAGTCCAACACAAGGTTGCTGTATGTGCTGCTATGTTGTTGCTTGTGGTCCCATTGCTCTGCTACTGTTTCCTTCGTTGCTACCAGAGGCACTAAAATAAATAGCACTTGAATAAATAACTACCTCCTATTGGTAGACCTTCACAGGAAACCAATTGGTAAGAGAGTCAGGAAACAGACTAGGGATGCAAAAGATTGTGTCAAAGAGTAAGTGGGTAACATGAGACAGAAAGCCTATCTAGAATGACAAGGAATATCTACAAATTCAATGGGCTCTGTCCAGCTGCCTTAGATGCTGGTCCACCTGCACTGTTTTACAAGCATAACTACTACTCCATTCAGCTGTCCCAACGTTTTTACTTTCTACATCGCACTGCCAGTGAGTTTTGTTTTATGTGTGGGAACTAAACCTTTGGCAGTTTGTTTTTGTAGTAACCGAAGCAATGATTTCATTACATATACTCTAGTTGGCTTTGTGGAATTCATTTTCCTATTGTAGCCAATCACTACAAATCTTCAAATGACAGACTCTTTCACCATTTTAACCCCCTGAGTCATTTATTATTGCTGCAAATGAATAAATTGCTTGGGGCCCAATTCTGCTGGTGATATGTGAAACAGACTAGTAAATGTAAATCCCCTGCATATTGACTAAAAGAGGAAAAGAATAAAAGAAATGGATCCTGTTTTCCTTTAGGTTTTTGCACTGTTAATCAAAGCTAATTAAAAAGCAATGTATTACAAAAAATAGTACCAAGCGGGTCTATTTTATTAGAGAGTATGTAGCTGCCTATAAGTGGGTATAGCCCAAAAATATAATATTGTACCACTCGGATATTCTCCCTGTAGTCTGAATTTATTAGGTGCGTACCCTGTGCAAGGAAGTTTTCTATTTTCTAGGGAATTTTAAGAACCATATAGCACATTCTCCGACTTTAAAAGTCTATAATTAGTTGGGAAGGGCAAAAATGTACCAGAAGTAATACTAATAAAATACAAAAATAGGTGGAATTTCATAACAGCTGCATGAGAACTTAATCAATAACATTCAACTCAGGGTTCTCCACTGAATCCCATGACTGTAGCTGTGACACTTTGAAGCTCTGAGATAATATGGTACAGAGAATCTCATGTGGAACACAAAATCTTAGGTATAGAGAGCCCTTCCCAGTCCTCCTCATGGCCCAGGAAGTTCATATTTGTAATCCCTTGAAAAATTATTGGCATCTTAAGTTAATTCCACACTTCCAGTGCAACCCATGGTGAGAATAAAGACACTAAGGCATATTTGCAGTTATAGGGAACCAGGGAGTCCTAAGTCCTGCCATGATGACGGCTATCCAGAACTAAGGCCTCGACCCAAAGCAGAACCAAAGTTTTGTTCATTCATAAGAGGATGCGAGACTGTGAGAACCATGTGAAATAAGCATGTGCCATGAGCTGGGCTAGGTAGGAGGCCTGAAATCATCTCTGCCATATGCAGAGAGAAGGATATGCAGAAAGAGTAATCTACATAACACAACTGAGATAGTATCTAATATTTTGGGGTCAATTCTTCAGCTGTGATATGTAATGTCTGAAGCCCCAGGGAGTCATAGCCTCTATTCCTGAGGCTCAGTCCCAGCAGACAGCTTGGAGCATCGGTTCACACATTCCGCCTCATCCTGGCTCACTCATGGGAACGATGGGACGTCTGGGGTAACATGCCTGCCATCTCCAAAGACTACCATCAGCACCTCAGCTAGAGTGATGTGCTCTGCTTGAAGGGGTAAGGAAACATCCCAGCCTGCTCTGTATATATCAATACATGGAAACAGGGTCAGACTCAGCCAAAATGGAGGTAACTGCTCCTCTTTCAAGGCGAGTTGCCCAGGTGGCCCGCCCCTCCATGTGGTAGTATTGTATGAGTGCCACACCTGCGCTGAGGCAGGAAAGTGGTAGCCCACTTACAATATAAGGGAAGAAAAGAGGCCTACCCCTTTTACTCTTGTTGCTTTTGCGGTCTTCTGCTGCCACGAACTGTTGCCCCTGTGCCATGCCACCCCGCCTTGTAGCCATCTGATTATGAAACCCCCTTGAACTGTGAGCTAAATAAACCTTTCCTTCCTTAATTTGGAGTGTCAGGTATTTTGTCCCAGCAAGGAGAGAAAAGTAACTGACACAGGATTGTATTACAATAAAATATACCCCTTAGTATTAAAGTGAAATACTCTCTCCCCAACCCCAAGTTGAGTCATTCTTCAATGGAGAAGCCTTCAAAGGGGATTTAGTGAGGGTGGGGACTGAGCACAAGGGACAATAAAGATAAGGAAATTCCTGTTTTAGAGATAAATTGGTGAGGTAGTTTCATGTACTTTGGTTCTGGCAGAAATTTATAAATTATTTTTCCTAAAAGAGCGGTTTTGTGGGCTTTTCCTAGAAAGCCTTTTCTACTCTAGCACCAGGCTCTTGAACCTGAAGATCTCTTGTTGCCAGAAATAAACTCTTGATGCTGGAAATCTTGGCTGCCTTCTATAGCCCCTGCCTCAAGCCCTGGGGATCTGTGGTGTCTACAGCTTCTGTTGACTGAACAACGCTTGCCCTCTGAGTGGTACTCCGATGGCTTTTCAGGACACCCACGCAGATACACTACGTTCTGAGTGCACCTCTGGTCTGTGCGACAAATCAAACTCATTAACGCCGGCAGCCTGGGCAGGGTGTGCTGTGCCATCACCTTTCCCTGACCCATCACTTGCCGTTGCTCAGCCTTTGCTTTCCTCGTGTGCAGGTCCAGCCCCAATCTCCAGATCCCCTAAGCATGGGGGTGGGCGCCTACTAGGCTCCCTGAATCAGTCTGACTGAGACATCGCTCCACTAAGGTTGAAGTCAGAATCAGTTCCCCCAGTCTTTCCTGGCTGTGTAAGTTGAACTCATCAAAGACTAACAACTCTCTAAAAATTTAAGTCTGAGATATTTTTGTCACTTTCACATCTTTTGAATTGATATAGACTGATCTCACAGATTCACAGAAATGTATTGGGAAATATCTTCTTTGTAGCACCTCACTTTGGAGTCTGCTATTGATCTTCTTTCTGTCTGGGATGAAATTTCTACTTTAATTCCCTTCCATGGTCTTTTTATTTTATTTTATTTTATTTTATTTTATTTTATTTTTGTACTTTTGAGACATGGTCTTCCTTGGTACTTGAAATCACTACGTAGTCTGGACTGGCTTCCAACTCAACCACAATCGTTCTGCCTCAGCCTCCCAAGTGCTAGAATGCTGAGATCATAGACATGTGCCACCACCATACCTAACACTTCCTTAATATGATGCTGTATTGAATACTATAGAGACTGACTTAGTGAACCTCTACACTGCAGAGGCTAAACCACCGGGGAACGAAGATGCAGAGTGGTGGACGTGTGGTTCTTGGGCTTGCTTTGTACACACAAAATTCTCATTTTCTTCCTGCAATTGCAAGCTTTGTTGCCAACTCAAACTCCTCCCAAACTATTTCTCATTTCCACTGTAAGGGCATGGTTATAAAAGACCAAACTTACAGATATTTTAGAGCAAGAGGTAAAGATCAATTAATGGCCTGTGACTATGTTTCTCCTGCTTGTCGCAGAGCTATCCTGCCAAATCAAGGCAGCTTTGACTGTCTGTGTCCAGCTGCTTCTCTTGATAATATACTGGGCCAACCTGACTGTGCCCAGTTTGTGTTTTTCCTTAGTCAGAAAAATATATATTGTGTCCAACTTGCTTAAAGGACTTCCTGTCTGGAACTGGCAGAGTTAAGGACCCATTTAACCCTTTTACGCCCCTTGCAGCCCTCCCCTCCTTCCCAGAATGTTCCTACCTTATGCTAAACAATTGCTTTTCACTAAAACTATTTGCTTGATAACATATGACTTACTGCATATAACCAATCATGCAATATCTTGCCATCAGCCTTGTCCTTGCTGCTTGCAAACTGTATTTGAATGGAACTCTAAGCTGATTTGTAGTCTGGTGGATTGGAACTGATTCCCACCAGCCTGCTGGCATGATAAAAGGGGACCTCTAAGTCCTCAGTGCAAAGAGTCTTCCATTGGGTTGGATGTTGGTTTTTCTGCAATACTACTGTAAGGTGCATTGTCGCTCAACACCTGATTTTAACCAGTGTTCATTCTAATGTGCACATGTACTCCTTAACATAGAGAGGAAGTCACTTGCTTGACAGCAGTGAGGAGGGTCTCTTACTTGAGACTTTTACCATTGTGTCCTGGACTCACTCTACTTTTATGAGAACAAGAATTTAGATGAGAGTTTTTCCCCCCTCCTCATGCTCTGCCCATGTTGTAATGTGCCTTATGACCAAATCTAGCCAGAGATCAACCTGAATTGGTGTCTTGGTTACTTTTTTTCTTGTTGCTGAGACAAAGTACCCAACATCCAAAATGAAGGAAGGAAAGGTTTCTTTAGCTTACAGTTTGTGGAGGTTTGAGCCCATACTTGGCTGGTTCTGAGGCACAGTGGCACATGGCAGAAGGCTACATTTTATGGTGGCAGTACACAGCTAAGCAACAAGTGCAAGAAGGGAGGAATGGCAGCCAGCAGCCTCTTTCTCTCCCTTACATATACAAACTATCCGCCCTAGGACACATGTAGCTCTCACACCCATAATCCCAGGATTGGATCATGGATCAGTTATAAACTCTAAAAGCCACCCCATAACTGCATGAGGATTTGGGGGAACATGCAGACCATAACAGTTGGCAATGGCATGCTGTTCCCCAAGGGTGGGCAAACGGCATGTCTTTTCTCTAGAGAATTTATAATAGCAGTGCAACCAACTAAAAGCATTTTATCATTACCATATTTTCACAGTTTTAAATAATCCTCCATGGATCACGTTGTGTCCCCTAAACTGATAGATGGAATTCTGAGCTCTTAGTTCAGAATGTAACTTTATTTGGAAATGGAATTGTTACAGACAGCCTGAGTTAACATGAAATCATACTGAGGCAGGGTAGGTTTCCAAAACCTATGTGTGTGCACCTTCAGTGAAAGCATGGATTTTAAGATTCAGCAGGGCAAAGTGAAGGCCATGTGAAGGCAGAGGCTGAGACTGCTAATGCCTCTAAAGCCATGGAACTCCTTGGATTGCTAGTTGTTTGTGGAAGGTATGAGTCAGGAATAAGACAGTCAGTGCCCTCAGAAAGAGCTGCCCTGGTAACACACAGATTTCAGAATTTTAGGTTCTACAACTAGGAAAAAACAGAAAACACCCAACAGCTCTAGGATATGAATGCAAATTCCTGTCTCCTAAAATCACTAGGTTACTTACTATTGTGACAAAAAGAAAGGAATAATTATTAATGAAAGTTTATAAATTTTCCTGCTAAATGTAATTTGGGACTTTGAGGGATTTCCCTTCTAATTGCAACTCCATCTTGGATTTGTATCTGAAGACCAAGGAAGGAGAAGAACTTGATTAGGAGGGATGACTAAGTTGTCTAGCTGAGAGCCATGCTGCCTTACATTGTTGACACTTAAAAGAACATCTGATGGCCATTTACATCCTGGCATCTGCAGTGTGGGGCCTTATAATCACCAACCACACTCATAGTAAGAATTTCTGCACCTAATCTGATTACCCAGTTTATCTCTGTCTTGTGTTAGTTACTTTCATTCACTGTAACAAAATACCTGATGTAATAACCATAAAAAGGGGAAAGGTTATTTGGTCTAGTCTTCCAGACATTTTAAGCCATGGTTGGTTGGCCCCTTTGGTTTTGGGCCTGTGTTGTGTGTATGGCAGAGCAAAGCGGCTCTTCTCATGGAAGCTGGGAAACGAGAGAAAGTGGGAAAAGAAGCAGGTTCCAGTATTTCCCTCCTGGGGAAGCTTTCAGTGACTGAACTTCCCTTCATTCCGCTGTGCAATGTAAATGTCCATTACCTCCCGGTAGTACCAAGGCCTGGGGAACAGCCTTAACACATAACTTTTGGGAATAGTTCATATTCATACCATGGCCTCTGCTACCTGCTTCCCTCCTCTAACTTCCAACCCCATATTAAACTTCAACCTCTGGGTAAAATGAGATTTTGCCCTAAGGTATTACCTTCATGTTCCATTGTCTAAGGTCAACCTGGAGTAGTATAAGGGGCTGCCAGCAGGACCCAGAACGTCACATGAAGTCTTCTTAAAGAATGATTTCTCCAATAAATTACTAAAACTTACAAATTTCTGGTTTGCAGATCACACATACAAGAAAATTTTTAAATTAAAAAAGGAAGAAATGCAAATATATGTTTTAGTTTTTTTAATATATATACTTGTGGCCAATATTGACAAGCATATATCATTTGCCCCATAATTTCCCCAACATTTAAAATACCTACAATGCATATTATGCATTCCCAGCCTGTCAGCTTTGGCTGAATTACAGAGTGCTCAATTATACACTAATCGAATAGCTGCCCAATGCAGGCCACGTAATGACTTCCTGATTATCTGCCTTTAAATGATGAATGAAATGAATATGTAACATTCTGTTCAAATATCGCATACTTAGCATGCCAAATGAAAACTGATTCTGTGCTCTTGCCTCTGAAAAACGTATATTTTATTGTAATTTAGTTCAATGGTTGTTTGGTTGCTTATTTCCCAGTCATAAACGATCAACACTGAATGAGCTATCTAGAAGCACATTAGTCTTCATTTTTGGTTTCCAACAGATGCTAAAGGTGTTAAATACTGTTTGGGTTATTTAGGTTCTTCTCTTTGCATCACCTCGTTGAGAAACAAGAAAGGTCATATTTTTGTGAACAGTTTTTCTTGGCAATATTTTTATAATTGGTAGAAATCAAGTTATGATGAGTGTATTGCAGTGACCGTTACATTAAAATCTAAGTAAATTCTTTGATTCCCAAAGTACTTTTTAACAAATCATCAGTTTATGATATTAACACCAGAAAATCATTAATGACTTAAACCTTATTGTATGTTTACTCTATATTAACAGCGTGTATGCCTAAAATAGTTCATTACATTACTTTTTATTTAACTTTACCCTCCAAGCATTAATTTTCAAAAAGTAACTCTAGAAATTGTATGGGGAAATTTACCACATATAATATTTACTTTTAAGAAAAAACATCTTTTCCACTCCCCAGAATGAGAGAGAGGACCCGCAAGTGAAGAAAAAATGAGAAAAGTATGGTAGAAAGAGGAAAAGAGAGAGTTATGGAATTCATTCCACTCAATTTAGTTTTTATGCTAAAAGCTTTACTGCATTTATTTGTTGAAAAAGCATGTATTTTAACATATCTGAAATTAAAGATGTACCTCACAACTGCTGAGTGGCATGTGACAGTTAAATTGCCAGTGTTTTTCCTTCTTTAGTGATAGTTTGATTATCTTACACTTAATAGGATATAGTATTAATTATACTAACTATAATGTCATTAATGAAAACAAATTAGTGCAACTAACAAATTATATAACTATAATATATGGAATATTTTAATTTAATTTTTTATACTTATGCCTTGTAAATTTTAACCTTTTATAGAATTTGTAATATATAAATGCATATAACTTATAAAGAAATATTTATATAGTGAATGTATATCACAGAAATATTTGTGATGAGTAATATGATCAAAATAATAGGTCCAAATTTCCACCCAGCCTGCTGCATGCTTTAACATCTTTCCTCTTTTTAAAATCTGCTTAATCAAGGAAATTCTAAGGAAAGGAAAGACTAAGTGCTTGAGAAGGAGATTAATGCCTCTTGCATGGAAGTATCATAATTTTTGGAAAGGAGTTCCAAATGTAACAGCAATACTCTTTCTTAGGATGGTTGTAGCCATGTGGGTTTTCACTTTACTATTCATACCATATGTATTACATATACTTTTGTATAAGGTATTAAAATACATATTTACTAACATACTTATTTTACATATTTTAGTAAACTTTTTACTGAAATGTGGAAAAACATTTGAAATGTAAATATTTGTCTATTGTTGCTATATTTTCCTTATTGTATAAAAGTGTTAGGCACTATTCTATGACATTAGTGATGTGAGTGTAGAAAACCTTTTGTGTGGAATACTGCATTCTACTGGTAGAGACAAACAAGGAACAGGTAAACAATATGTTTTCATAATTGATAAAAGTCATAAAGAAAATAGAATCATTATAGTCCAGCAGAAGTGATTGAGGTTCAGGCTATAGTATTGAGATTATAATAGAACAATATATGTCATAGGAATTGCTAAAATGAGATTGACAAACTCTGAAAAGTATACCCCAAATCCTGTTCACTCCTATTCCACCTTAATTGACCTATGACTTAACGCTCAAAGACAGATTGCTCCCTGACATTCCTGCTACCAACTGTCTATCATCTGTGCAGACCTTTCGAATTAGGAAATTTAAGGTTTCACAGGACTCTCTCCCTTTTGAATCTAATTGTCTCATTCCACCTACCTTTGGGTTCACAACCATCTCTCATCTCAGCTGTTATATAGCATGTACTTTGAGTGTAAATGAATCCCTTCCTATGTGCAAACGACTGTACAGAACAGAAAATGACAACTTCTACTCAAGGATCAAGCACTCCATTCAGGAGATCTAAAGCCTTAGAGGTAGAACTGTATGGCTCAGTAAGCATCAACTGGGGTACTTAATCCAAATTGTACCTTTAGCATTTGTGAAGACAAACATATCTACCTGCTGGAGTAAGAATGAGAGAATCACACATTTGTCCCAGCATTTTCACTTCAGTTATGTGTTTTCTGAATAGATTACTAATGAAAAATAAAGATTTATAATTTGTAATTAACAAGCATCCTTTGACATCCTGCTTTCTGATGGGAGACAGTGGTGATGAGTTTTCTCCAGTCTATTATGGGAAAGAGAGGGCAAGTTGAAACCACTTGTGATAATGCTTCCTATTTCAAAACTGTGTCTGTGTGTGTGTGTTTAATGTCTCCACATTCCTGGTTTCTGTGTATAGAAAATGCAAGTCGTAATAATCATAATAATCATAATAATAAGCACTTTTTTGACTAGATGAATCACTATTCTTCATTTATCAAAGCTTAATTGAGAAAAAATGAAGGGAAAGCCTTTCTAAGCAGCATTTAGTTGTGTACTGCAAGCTCAAGTCTTAAATCTGAAACTCCTATAACACAAATATTACCACCAGGTTTTAAAATCTGTGTTGTACAACCAATAAAAATGTTAGGAGAACATTGCTTCTATTTGGCATCTTATATTGTCCTAAGAACTTGGTTGGTTCCAATAAAGATGGCCATTCAACTTAGACTAGCCTGTGCCAGTTTAACTGTTTCCTAACTCCTACCCTGTAATTCAGATTTGCCACTGGCAGAAGTTGCCTTGGTTGTTATGTGATAGCCCTTGCCATGCTAACCTGCCTACCATTTCATTTGTATTTTCATGAAAATTCATAGCCTCATATTCCTCCCATCTTCCATTGTTTGCATGTAATTCCTTGATGATATTTTGTGTTCATGAGTATTACTGAATTCATTGACTTCAAGCGTCCAAACCTTACAGCTTTTCAAGAAATTGGTGATACCTATTGACTCTTCGTACCCTTCTTTTCGCTTTAGTGAATGGTGTCTAGATAAACATAAATTAGTAAATAGGATGGTCTGAATATAAATTTTGTATGCTTTCATTAATATTAAAAAAATTCAGTAAATTTATAATTTGCCATGATCATACCCAGTCTCCCATGAGCTTCTATAACTCCATTCCTTACTATTTATATGGTTAATTTAATGCATCATGTTATTGCTATGCTGTCTGTGTACATGTGTGTCATTCTGACAACAGTGCACTAAATTATGTGTATGTTATCCTGATACCTGTAATTTAATGTGTTGTATTATCAACAAAATTTTCTTTTCAGTAGAATAGAAACCATACACATCACCCGAGGCTGTAAGCATAATACTAAAAATAATGCTCCTTCAAAGTGCCTGATACATAGGTAATATCACAATATAACTGCTGTTTCCATGTTTTGGGTTTTATTGTGTTTTCCATCATTTTTACATAATAAATGAGAGAACCAGGTTTTATGGAAATTAGCTTGCTTCAAAAGTTCTCCTAATATAACAGGACTCAGGTTGGACTCAAGAATTCAAGTTTGGCTAATTGTTATTTCCACCTTGCATCTAGAAGTTTTGATTATTTTGTGGCTGAGAATCCTGTGCTTTCTAGATTGCATTGGATGTTTTATGCATATTATGGTTCTTTTTATTTTTCTTTCCCCATTGTACTTGCTTCTTCTCTGGTATGATTTCTGGAATTGCCACTGACCTCACTTCTCACCATGCACTCCTACGGGATAGGAGGGGCCGAGGTTAAGAAAGAGCCTGGGAAGTGCCCCTTTACCACACTTTACATCTCTCTATCTCATTTCTCACCTCCTTTGCCTGTGTCAGGACTTTGCGTTCATTTTCTCTTAAATATGTCACAATGCGTGTTCTCCTTTAAATTGCAATTATAGAGAACTGTTTTACAGTTCTATCAGACACACAGAAATACTTTTTATTTTTACGGTTTTAATGTTCATAAGAACATTGTGAAGTGCCAAAGAACTCACAGTCAGGACCAGAGTGAAGTACATGACACACCTCGGGCAGACCGGAAGGGCGCCCTTTCTTCACATCACCGAAGTTCAGAAGTTCGGGGTCAGCACCCCTCAGCGAGTGTCTCCTTCAGTTGTGCATCAGCAGAGCTTCCTGTACCTCACCCTGGCTCAGGCACTAAAAGAACTATACAGGTACTTTTTCCTAAATTCAAATGTTTGCTAGATGATTCTAGGATTCAAAAGGAGGGCACTTTGCTATTTTAGTTTTTTCATAATAATGGGCTTAGTTGGTAACCCTCGCGGAATTTGCATCGCACGATGACAAGTTTAAAATCAGACAATGTTGTAGTAAAGGCCAGGTGTTCAAGGGATAATAAACAGCTCCCTAAAGATTAGAAAATGAATATTTAACTAGATGACTACATTTGATTTCCTTCATTCATTTTTTATTATTTCACTGAAAACCTTCTTGATGGAAATCACATTGACAGGATTTTAATATCTTCAGGTAAATGAAACCTGTCATTCTAATGGGGTTAGTATTCCTTTGCAGAGCCATTTGGCAAATGTAGTGACCAGTAATTTTCTTCATAGTTTCAACATAAGAAATTCTGGGCAGATCGTTCACAAGGAGAATGACGTTTACCCTAAGGGATTCATAATTATTATGAAACTAGTTAGATTAATTAAATCCCATTTATATGAGCCTGATGATTTGAGAGGAGGAAAAATAGCCTCATCTGTAGGTATTTTATGTGCTCAATTATTGTTATTTTCTTTCAGAGGCAAAATGATCAATCTTGTCCATCAAAACAGAATTCTATATAGTTTTAGGTCCATTCTTGAATAGCTAACATTAAAAAAACTGATAGTTATTAGAAGATCTTTAGCAGCTTGTACAGTCACTCTGGAGTCAGGGCTAGGATATGAGTCTTTGCATTTCCAATGTGCTGTGATTGTATTTCCAGCCTCTACAGTTCCAACATCAGATTTTGCTAAGTAGGTATTTTTCAATTAAAATTGACAGTTTTCATCTGATTTTGTGCTGGAACTCAGAGGGAAGTCCCAAAGCAATCCAGAAACTGGATAAAATCACTGAGCGCCTCTGCGGTGCGTATTCCTACCTACTACGCGTCACCTTCATTGGCACACCTGTGCTGGGGAAGGCCCGAGTGTAATCCTCATGCTGTTGCTGTTAGTGTGTGCTGCCAATATCAATGGAGATGCACAAGTGTGATTCTGTTGTGTGTTGTAAGTCCTCTGAAGAGTCTCACAGATACAGTCCGATATCTGAGGAACCACTCTATAAATAACCATATGGAATACAACAACCATTGTTCATTCCTTATCACTGTTCTGAAATTTTGTATCATTTTTATTCTTTTCTTGTTGTTTTGTTTATGTTTTTGTTTGTCCTTTTCTCTTTAAAATTAAAAAAAAGATTCTCACAGAATATCAAACCCAATAGAAAGTCATTTTATTGTTGTTGTTATCAGGAACTGAACCCAGGACCTTGCACTTGCCAGGCAGGCCACTCTTGTGCCACTGAGCTATATCCCTGGCCTGGAAAGGCATTCTTGAGATCCAGTTGACAGTTATAAGGTGTCTTGTTTTGCAGCCTTCACTGTCCTTACCTAATATATTCCTTTTCATTGAATTGAATTAGGTGTGAACCTAACATGAATAATAACTTATGGTTGTCTCTCTCTAAATGATGAAATGAATACTTCTGTTCTGTACAGACGGCCATGAGTAGCTTGGGTGACCTTTAGGAAGAAAGTGAAACTATTGAAAGAAGAAGCTTTTATTAACCAACATTTTGTTTGTGTTTTGTTGTTTTGAAACACTTTTTCCTGGCTTCCGTGTCATGTTTGTTAATGGTTCTAGTGACGGGCACTGCATTTCAGCATTTGCTCAAATCCTGAAGCAGTAACTGAGACTGGAGAAAACCTGGCTCTGTCAGGTTAATCACAGATTTCCAAACTGGGTTTAGATCAAAAGAGAAACCCAAGGTTTCCCAGAGAATCAGGATCTCAGTTTATTCATATAAAGCTTTTCCGTCACCCACTCCAGCATCATGCTTCTGAAATGCAGAAACCTGTCACTTCTGAGATAAACCACTAATCCACATCTGTCCTTGGCATTTTCTGTGTTCTGCAGGCTGATCTTTTTGGTGTGGATATTTCCTCTCACTTATGCTCAGCTCTACCTTTGTGTCCTGAGCTGATAGCTTTACCCTATGCTTTTCCTGTCTTCCGGATTCAACACAGACATCCAGACTGCTGCGCGTGGTGTTTGCAAGCAGCCCCCGTCACAGCTTGTCTGTAGGTAATCCCCCAGAATGATAGCACATGTGTTAGGAACCTAAAGAGTTGCTGCTGTGTTCATCCTATCAAAAGCATCTGTGAGGTCTGGATCCTAAGTGAATATGCAAATCAGCAGCGTCACCTTGGTATTTTCTTGTTCATAGTCTAGGTTCTCGCATCTCTTGTTGCTCATACGCATTAAAAAGAAAATGCATGTGTTTATCAAAGAACAAACAGCTGTTCCCCCCTCCTGCAAGTTTAGTTATCTGAGTGCTTTACTACCCTCTCAGTTCACCACTACTCTGAATGTTCCTGTTCACTGATTCCATCTTTGAGCTAGGTACTACTAGCTGATAAAGCTGGAATTTTATCCTCATAGTCATGTTATAACCCACAGAGCCTGTCATGGAGTTTCTTAAGGAAAATTGCTAGCATAATTGAATTCAGTATCATAACCAAAAAACAAACATTTTTTCAACAGCCATGAATAGACTCGAATGCAAAACCCCACCAAGGTTCTATTTTATGCATGCACATTGTTGGCAAGTGTGATCTTTTTCTTGAATGTTCCCTTTCAGCGACCATCCGGAGGTGACTGCTCTGCCAAGTGAACCCTTGGTGATGTTCCCTTCCCCTTGGTTGTGTATATTGCATCAGAGGAAGGAAACCCATATTGTAGGGAGACCTGAGTGTTCTAATGAGGCTCAGAGCTGGTGGTTTTCACCCCACAGTGCACCCTGTCACCCAGTGTGTCTCAGCTTCAGTGCTAGCCATTTGGTGAAAGAGATTTTGGAAGAGTTCCAGGCCCTCATTAATTACATGCTTCTTTGAAACTTGACTGTCTTTGCTGTCTTTATGGAAGCCTTTTCTCTATTTAGTAAGAGTTTTGCTTTTTTTTTTTCAGCACCTATTTTTCTTTACAGTTTTTTTCTCCATGAAACAGAAACATGACATAGTACTGAGGCAAATTTTATTTTGCATTAAATTTGCTTGCAAGTTTTAAAAAGACAATAAGATAATGTATGTAATAGTACTTTGAAAACTACCAAGCATTCTACAATCCCATGTTTCCCTAAAAGTAAGACCTGGCTGGAAATTAATCAGCCTTGAAAAGTAGAGGACCAAGATGTCAGCCCCAATCGGCCCGTTCTTGTTTCACCTGCCTTGTAGAGCAGCCACTGAGCGGGAGAATGGTGATGGCAGGTAAGGCAGAGACAGGCTGATTGGGGTTGGCATTTTTGATCTCTAGTTGACAAGACTGATTATTTTCCAGGTAGGTCTTATTTTCAGAGAAAGAAGGGAGCTGAATGTGGTACCATACGCCTGTAATCTCAGCTCTCTGATAAACTGAGGCAGAAGGTTCTCAAATTCAAACCCAACTTAGTGGCTTAGAGAAGCCTTGTGTCAAACCTCAGTTCAAAGGCTGTGAGGTTTAATCCGCAGTACAATACACACACACACACACACACACACACACACACACCTCTGACTAAAAGGAACATATCATTTTTTACTATCATTTACTTAAGGTCTAATTCTTAAACCTGGGACATCAAGCATTTCTGTATTCTCTGGGGGTCATAATGGGCTTTTAAATTGCTGTTGTGTTTTTATGTGTAGGTATGCTTTCTATATAGCTATAGCTTTTGTGTGTGTACACAAGTGTGTGTGCTTTTCCAGTTCTTTCTTTTCATTTTGCTTTTGTGTGTGTGTGTGTGTGTTTGTGCCCTCAGAGAATAAACTTTAGGATAATGCTGATACTTCAACTTTAAAAATGACAAGTCTGTGGGATTTGGGGGGCAGGAGTAGATCAGCAGGAAAAAGAACAAGCTAAGAAAAAATTAAATAGTTCCCAAGGAGCATTTTACTTTCTGAAATATAATCCCACAGGAAATTGCTGTAATGTAAAAGAGTTATGATAAGAACTCTTGATATTAGATACATGTAAGCTGGTCAGAGGACCTAAGAAATTGATGAGCACGGGTATTGGACGCTATGTCTGAAGACAATTCAGGAGTGAATTCTGAAATGGAGCCCTCTGTTGAATAGATACTTTGGCAGCCTCGGTATTATCGATCTATTGAAGACAAAGAGGAAAACACTCTGATCGGTATGCTAAGAAAGTTTGCTTCCTGGGGAAGGCAGTCTGGCACTTCCTAACTTTTCCTTGCAATTGTGAAGCCCACCTAGGAAGATACAGGTTTAAATTATTAAAGAAACCAAGCTTTCTAGCCTTGAAGCAGAATTTTCAATATTCTGTAAATTTTACCCCATCTTGTTTGGAAATATACACACTTGTTTTTCCCTGTTTAGAGATAGAAAGAATGATAATTCACTCTGGAGTGAGAAAAGTTAACCAAGGCAGAAAAATCCCCTTAAATGCGTTAAAATATAACTTGGATTTCAGATGAGTCTTAAGCATTGGCATATCCTAGAATTCAAATGGCTGGCCTGCTGTTTGATTTATGTCAACATCAAAATCATCTGTGGACAAAATTAGTGTTGTTATTGTTGCTATTTTTGTCTCTTTTGAGACAGGGTCTGGGTATGTAGGTCAGGCTGGCCTTGAGCTCACTTTGTAGCCCAGGCTGGTCTCAAACTCACAACAAATCTCCTGCCTCAGCCTCCTGAATGCTGGGGTTATAGTTGTGCACCACCATGCCTGGCTAATGTTGTTGTTAATATTTTAAATTTTGTCTGGATAACTTGGCATAGTATTAATTAAGTTCATACACAAAGCTTTTCCAGTTAAATATCCAATTTTCTTGTTAGTTTCTATTGAGCATAAGAAAAAAGGAACACAGAATGCAGCAAGGACAGTCCTCTGCTTTCACAGAAGATCATCTAGATTGTAGCAAAGGTATGAGTTTTGTGTGACACAGGCCTGTGAGGAGCTCTGATTTTACCACTCTTCTACTTATCTAATCTTGGCAAGCTATGCATTATCTTCAAATTACAGTTTCCCAACTTGTAAGATGGAAATAAACACAAAACCCATTTAGTGACTTTGCTATAAAGATTGAGTCATAAAGTGTGGAAAGCATGTAGCAGTGCCTGAAATAAAATAAATACTAAAAATATATCAGGTATACATATTGTTCTAGTAACTCTGTGAAGGTTTCAGTGGAAAAGATAGAAATTTATTTGATTCCAATACAGTGGGCCCTTGCTCAGTTGCTGAGATACAGCATAAGAAAAATCTTTTATTTCTCTGATGACATGTCTGTAAATATATTTTGACCCTACTTTTCTTTGAGTTGGAAGTCACCCAGCAGCACATAAATTGCAAGAGACAGAGGTATGACAAGGTCTTTTTTCCACTTTAACTGGATTGCTCATTAGTACTTACTAATGAGAAAAGCTTACCTTAGATGCCAAAAAGAATACAACCCTAAGAGAGAAACAGAAGTGCTCAAAAGGCCCAGGTTAAAATCCAGGGATCTATGTCAAACAGTGCTATTGGGCCATCCAGTGTTAAGCAGATGTGGCCACAAGCAGAAGGTGTACCTTCGTCATAGAGGGGATGAATTAAAATAGTGTGTTCTTTGGCAGTAGTCCAGAGTATCATGAAAGGGTTCCTTCAGTGTTCAAACAAAAAGTTAATCTGAAACATTAAAAAAAATTTGATGCCAATAGTACAAAAATGTTCTTTCGTACACAGTATAGCCTATAACATGTAAAACTATGCCTGATATTGTAGGAAATAGGGATAGGATCATAGCATAATTTGTAGTTCCACCCAAGCATCTTGATGGGAAATAGGTATTCTCTGGTCTTCTCAGCTGTACAGCCTTTCAACAAATCAATGTTTCAGTCTGAATTGTGAATGGATGTATTCGTTCATTTGTTTCATCTTTCATTACTTATTTAATTTTGTCTGGCAACATGATGAGACCATAATCTGTCACTCTTAGCCTTTGCACTTTCATTTTAGCATGTTGATGTATCTGTTCTACTCTTTATTTCATTTTTCTGCTTGTAGCCCAGAGATGGTTTCTCTCTCCACTTAACCTGTGTGGTCTGTAACTATCCAGATATTCTCCACTAAACATTCAGAAAGATCCTTTTCACACATACAGCTACTTCCTTGCCTAACACCTTTCACTGGCTCCCTATCGGTCTCAGAAGAAATTCTAAACTCTATCTGGATCTAGCCAGTGCCTTTAATGGAGCTTCAGCCTAACGCAATGAGCCGTATTATCTTCCTGGAATGTTTGAGTACTTCCTCAACCTGAGTTTTCTGTGTTCGGCTGTTCTTCACCTACGTTTCCCAAGGTGGATTTCTGCTCATCTTTTGTTTATATCTGTTCTCAGATATCATATAGAGAATTTCATAAAAAATTACAGACCGATGTTATTCTACCATCAATTTACAGCCTTTATAACAGCATTATGAAAACTTGTCATGTTGTTTATTTAATTACTTTATTGTGATCTCTTTTAGTCCTATTAACATGTAAATTTCTTGAGACTTTTGATCTTGATTGTAACTACTCCTAGTAACCAGAGCAAAAGACTTGGTCATTGACAGTTGCTTTATAATATTGGATTAAAAAAATACTGAATGAATAAATCTTAGCTTTATTATGATTTGTGAGTTTTTTGGATGGTTTGACTTATTTAAATTGTATTGAAGATCTAGGATGTGAGAGAACTGAGACCCTGGGGGTAGACACATATACTTGATCCTTTTCCTCTAAAATAAGGGTTAACTAGTATGTTCTTGCTCTCCTTGTTGAACTCCTGAGTGTTGTGTTCAGACACATTCTGAGGTTATATTCTGCTTGCAAAAGGACACCCATAGCCTAGCAGAGGGAAGAGAAAATTCTCATGTCACAGAAGTGTCTTTCCTCTTTAATCATCTCGCAGAGCAGGTACATTTTCAAAATCCCTTCCTTGTGGATTTCATAAATTCCTCTCACAGGCCATGCTGCTTGTAGCTGTAGAACTTTTTTATGCAGGCAAAAGTCACTCTCCTTCCTCACTCCCACACAGCGTTCCCCACCTGAGCCTCCTCCCCTGGGCCCCTTTAATAATGCTCACCCTTCATCTTTAAGTGTAAGGACTCTTGTTCAGGCCTTCATGCTCTCCATCTTTCTAGAGTAGGCAAACTTTTCCATCCCGTTCTTCAAGATCTGTGGACTTTCCTTCACAGAATTTGACATTATTGTCCTTGTACATACCTCTGGGTAATTAGCTGATCGATCTCTCTTTCCCTAACTGGCTATGATACCTGTGAGGGTCACTCTATCCTTACTTTCCTCCCTACTTCTCCTAACAGTTTGTGGGGAGCACAATCTCCCCCTTAGATGCTCATTGTTTACGTAGTAGCATACTCATTCCAAAGTATCAAATGTATTGTGGGACATAATTTTTAAACCTTGCGCTTAATTATTTTGGTGCATTCTTACTCCTGTGGTTTTGTGTTCTTATCTAAAGATAATTTTATTGAATAAAAAGTGTTTAATCAACCATAATAAAGGATTTTGAAAGAGTGAGAAAAAGATAATGATAAATAGATATTTGTACCACACTGCCACAGGTGAGGTTGAGGAAGGGCCCAGCAATTTCCTACCTGTTGCTTGAAATTGTTGGAAGTTTCATTCATATACTTACACTTGCACTGTTCACTACTATTCTCAAGTTGAATCTACGTGTTACATTACAGATGTGAACAATGAACACTTTCTTGATCATTATAGAAATACATTATAAATAAACAGTTCTTTTACCTTACACTGGCTGTCTTCCCTCCTCTAATATCTCTAATATGTTTTAGGAAAAAAAAAAAACCCTTTGTATGGATTGGTTTATTTCACTTAGCTGGTTTTGCTCAGTTTTTTAAAGCTCACTTTGAAGCCCCTCCCCATTTTTTAAAAGTGAGTATGTGAACATGAACAGCTATTTTCAGAGCTAGCTACTTATATTTATAACCTTGAGGTTGTCTTTGATCCTAAATCAGCTTTTAATTATCATTTGTAGATACATCAGCTAAAAAAAACCATGATTCTATTATTTCTAGAGCACAGCAAGAATATGACCAATACTATCTCATGAGTACAGTTATTTTTAGGTTTTTATTGCTAATTATAGTTGGTGTATTATAATTCATTGTTCACTGGTCTTCTAGGCAATTTACTTAAGGTTCTATTCAGCATTATAGCTGCTCCTGCAGCTGTTATTCCTCTGAGATCCGACGACTTCGTGAGAGTAAAGGGCCTCTCTTTAGAGAAATGTATAATTAGGCGCAAGTCAGACACTTAACTTGGTGTCCCCTGGCATGTGCTCCAAGACGGTGTCTTATTTCTAACTCTAAGGCAAGCTTAAGGATGTAAAGAGAATGGCAGGTAAATCCTTTCAGTATTATAGCCACAGCAAAACCATTCACTTATCTGTCTACTCGCTTGTTTACCTGGTTATCCACTTTCCCTTTCTATTAGATTCTCACTTTATAAATGTTTTCCATTTCCTAGTCAGACCTCATTTCCTTTTTGCAAATGAAAAATAGTAAGTCCTTAAGGTGTCTTTGCAGTGTATTTATTTCACTAGCATTGCTGAGGCCAGACTATGAGTTGGGAACACATTTTGCAATCCAAGCAAACATTTATTCCAATGAGACGCAAAACTAAAGCACTCAACCTTTCCGGAAACCCAGGGACCTCCTAATCCCTGGCTGTTAGGTGCTTTCACAAGAGGCTGTCTGAGAGTTGTGATTATTCTAATGACAAGAGCAACTAATTTTATACTTGAATCAGGTGACATAATCCACCGATGTGTTTGTGACGCGTGTTTGGAAAGGAGTACAAGAGCGACTGCTGCATGCTGTGGACTAAATATATTTCTTTAAGTGTTTAGGCTGCGCTCTGCTATTTACCCTTTGTTTGTGGCAGGACAGACTTTGAAGTCAAGTCCCAAAGTTTAAACTTCACTCTTTTCATACACATCATCCTAATTGATAGGCCCCCTGAGGAAGACTTAGACAAGGATACCTAAAATACTTATAGATATCTGTAGCTCTCTTCAGGTGCTGGCCTGTGTCCATTCAACTATGTATTTCTGATAAACTAGATCGACTCCAAACTGACTTCTCTGAGAGGGAATTCCATGCAAAGACTATTATTTTCCACTGCCTATACTGAAATGCTTCAAAGCAAATTACAGGCAACATTAAAGGGAAGCTGGCATCTTACTTCCTGCCTGGACACTTGCTGAACTACAGATTTTGTAGTCTTGTGGTGGGGCTGCGACAGAAGAGAAGCCAAGCTATCGTGAAGCTCTGGCGAGAGCCTTCCACGTCCATGGAGCACATTCCAGCAACACCATGGCAGGCATCAGACCTGTGCCAGCCCACAGCTAGGGAATCATCTCTCCAGAGTCACCTAAGTCATTGCACTGAACACACCTTGATGCTTCTCTCACTGGTTCCTCTAGGCTTTAACCCAGAAAGTTAGAAATAGAACAGGATAGAGATCCACACACAAAAAAATTCAATACACAAACACAGCTTGCTGGCTGACTTCATCTCAGCAGCTTGCACTCCAGGGCTTGAGTTTGATGTTTACTTAGCGACAGAAAGAAGCAAATGATTCAGAATAGCTAAACTGGATTAACACAAGTATGTTTGGCTATAAGGCTTTTGTTTCTTTGTTTATTGCATTGAGGAAAATATATGTAGCATGAGGCCAGGCATGGTGGCATGAGACTGTTATCCCAACACTTGGGAGGCTGAGGTAGGAGGAGCGCTGCTAGTTGCAGGTGAGCCTTGGCTACAAAGTGAGTTCAAGGCCAGCCTGAGCTGTATAGGGAAACTCTGGCTCCAAAAGACAATCAATCAATCAATGAATAAATCAATCAATAAAAGTAGCATGAAAACATATTTAAATGTATAGTAATTTCTATAATGATGATAACATATGCTTGCCCTTAGTACAAGCATCATCACCACTGATATGAAAATTAGGGCCATAGAAGGAGCACAGAATCTTCCTGCCCTGTGCCATCTGACCCAACGACCTTCTACACTTTTTCATCTTTTCTAAACTAAAACTTTGTACTCATTAAACACTAACTCCCACTGCCCCAATTTTCAGCAGCCACCTTTCTTCTTTCTGTCTGATGTCACGATGCTAGTTACTGCCTCAGTGTGGAATCAAACAGTATTCATCCTTCTGTGACTGACAGTTCACTTAGTTAAGTATCTTTAAGGTTCATCCATTCCATGAATCAGAATTTCCTTCCTTTTGAAGGATGACTAATGTTTTCTTGTACATCTATGTCATAGGTCTTATTTATCTCCTCCGCTACTGGTGGATGTGTGTTTTGTTTCCATGTTCGAGTCATTGTGCATAGTGTCACTATAAACACACCATACCAGCTTCTGTTTTTCTTTGAATTCTTTTGGGTCTATAATCAAAAATGGAATTGCCAGATTACATAATAATCTTTATGTTTAATTTTTTTAAGAACTACACATAGGCAAATTGGTTGCACCACTTTACAACCCCCAGTTACTAGCCACCCCAGTGAGTATGAAGCAGTAACTCCCTATGGCTTGATTTGAATTTCTCTAATGATTAATGATCTTGAGCATCATTTTATGTGTTTATCGGCCATTTATATATCTTGTGGAAAAATTTCTTCAAGGTTTTCTCTTATTATTATTTTATTATTGTTGCTGCTGCTGAGCTGCACAAATTCTTCCATACAATCTGAATATTAATCCCTTGTGATATATACAATTTACAATATTTTTCCCATTCCATGTGGGAATGCATGTAAGTGACCTTGACCGAGGTCCATGGCAGTTTCAAAAACTAACTTCACTTGTTAATTTTTATTTTTCATTTGAGACTTTCCTTTATGAAAGAATAAAAATCTAATTTAAGATGTGAGAGAAGTGGCAGAAATTCATTTTTTTTTAAATGTGGTGCATCTCTTTGTTTTTGGCATACATTCAGATTCATTTTGATTTAATGAACAATTACTGCTCCTTCTCTGCACACTCGCCAGGTATCCTTACTTTGGGTCAGATATCTACCTTGTTATGAAAACTCCCAGCAATAATAAGCAATATTTATAAAGCACTTATCACCAACCAGACCTTCTGTTAAACAAAGTGCAGTTGTCATTGTATTTAATTAACCAAACAAGAGTCTAAAATAAATAACAGAATCCTCATTTCACAGATGAAAAACAGAAATTTAATTACTGACAGAGTCATCAGCTTTTCTACCAGAAAATAAACCTTGAAGAGCACACCTGTACATATGTAGTAGATCCATAATTGTATGTTAAACATGATTCAGGGGTGGGGATGCTACTCTGCCAAATATCTCAAGATAAATTTTTCCCAAATTAAAACTTACATTTGTCAGAAATACTATTGAGCAAAAAGCATATTGAAGCAATCATAAAGTGAAATAAATAATTAGTTCTACTTGATCCTTAACATTGTTAGAAATTCACTAATTAACCATTACTATAAATACTAAAAAGACTGTAGACTCTTTCTTAGAGAGACAAATATCAAGATAGAGGACAAGATACCTACCTTGCAGATTTGTCTTTTAGTTATATTTTACTTTTGCTTTTTAATATTTATTTTCTGACGAGCACTGAATGCTTAGTAAATTTTGAGTAGAGAAAAAATAATACATCATTAAATGATGGAGACATTTTCTCTTATTAAGATATATGAAATATCCCTTATGAGCTAAAGTCTTCACAATTTTCTTTCATTAAAACAAGTTTACAGTAGTTTCATACTGAGTAATAATGAAATCTTAAGATCCAGAAATGTCCTGCTTTGCATTGGTCTATGACCTTACATTTAATTTTGTAATTTTAAAAAATGGAAATGTGATCAATTTTAAGCACAGCCTACATTTATTTGGATTCAGAATAGGATATAAATGTTTTAATATGTGTTATGAAAGTAACATGGTGAAATAGAATAAAATGGTCTGAATGATTAATTTCATATGGTCAGAATACTGTGCAAATTTAAATGATATTAATGCCTTCATTTTTTTCCTAGTCAATATTTGCATTTCTTAATTGTGAAAAGCTGCTAAAAAGTCAAATGAATCATGATTCTGAGGCGATAGGCAATTGAGAATTATTTAAAAGGAGAATTTCAGGCTTAGCTACAGCTTTTGGTAGAGGTCAGAATTCTGCACTTTGGGAAGCGAGAGGTTGAATTCAGCTGTTCATGCCTCCTTACGTGTTTGAAGGTTAGCACTCATCATACTCAGAACTAACACAGATACACAGCACTGTGCTTTATTTAGAATTGCCTTTGGTCACAGAGCAGAAACAACAGCCTCCGTTAAGCTTTTAACAGAGTTGTTTTTATGATGATAATTATTTACACGGTGATGCTTTCCCCATTGGTATTCTTCCCCCTCCTCTAAAAAATAGTCCTCCTTTAAAAATAAGCAATCAGCTGGAATTAAACTTTTCCAGCATTTAAAAAACTTATACCAAAGTCTGTGAATAAGATCAAATACTGTGTTTCTGGAGGTAAACATGATTATAAAAGTCTTCCGAAGATGCCATGTTTCTCTTATAAAGGAGCAGTGTGTCACCAGCATATCTGTCAGGTAAGCACAGATTTCAGAGCAAATCTGATGAACACTGTTTTGTGTGTTGGGAAAAAAATACTAAATTCATGACAGAAGAGACAGTTTTTGAAGAGCTATTCCCTGGACAATGAAGCTAATTTCTTCCTCCTTCATCAGATCCTTTTCTTTTCCTGATACAATAAAGGAGAGGCTTTGGAAAAAGGAAATGCGACAGCGTCATGAATCTCAACTTCCCTGGGTTCGAAAAGCAAACAGCAAAGCTTTCCAGAATTGTATCTCAAACAAAGAAAACCAATAAACTGCTTCCCATAAGTCAATTGCATGAACTGTGTGATATGTATTTTGACCCATTTTGTGGTTATTCCTTCTTTGTGAGCATTTGCTATTATTACGCAAAGCAGAGAGCACGGAGGGGTGTGATAGTTTAACAGTGATGGAACCATGTAAAGGAGGCTCTGGAACAGCGTTTGTTATAATGTTGCTGTTGAGGGCTCTATTTAGGGCAATTCTTTCAAACATATATAAAGTTCAGTGTCTTTGTTACACTACTTTCATATCACTAAGCCTCAATACCTGGCACAGAAAACTTAAAGGAGAGCAGGTTTATTTGGATTCATAGTGTGTGGAAGTTATGGTCCCCTGTGGGCAGTGGAGGCTCTAAAGAGACAACTAGGTGTGAGCCATAACACTCAGCTTGGAGTCATTGCATCAAGGTGTTTAACTTATCTTTTCCTTCCACTTGGTAACCTAACAGTTTAGGGATCATTCCTCTCTTACATAATAACAAGAACACCAGGGTGAATCTTCTACCTTTTCATACATTTACCCATGTAAAGCTTAACTGATTTGTGACTAACCTGTATACTGTCTGTAGTGCCAATTACACACAATATAACTTGTATTTCAAAGGTAGGATTTTATGTAATGATCCTGTTTTCAAAGCAAAAATAATTTACAGTGATTTTCATCACCTTAGAGGCCAAATTGCTTAGAAAGATTTTCTAGGGGAGGGTCACACAATTCCCAGAAAGTTTTCTCAGATCTGGAGATAATTTTCAGATATTTTCTACTATAAGATTCCATATTAAATATAAACTTTTCTTAGCAGCCCTCCCTGGACTCCTTAAATTGAGTTTATCACTCTGCTATATGTGTCACTCTGACATCACTGAGTACATACTTATTGCTGAGTCCTTGCTTATTTACAAATTTTGGTTTTTCCTACTACATATGATGGCCCTTCTAAGTATGCACTATATAATGTCCACCTTTATATCTCCCATGATTACCTGTTAAAACATTTTCATTAGTTGAAATGGTACTCAGAAAATATTTATGGATGCATTTATCATTAGGAGTGTTTGTCTTTGTTTTTAATGTTTTCTTCAAATTGTCATACATTAAGATATAAGAGGTGAGAAATAATGTATATTTTGACAGCACTCCTAAAGCATACTCAGTATACTACCCGGTACACAGCTGTTTTGCAAGGAATGTTTGGAAAATGAACAAATGGATAACTCATGGCATGACTGGCTGAGAAATTTAACAACTTTTAAGATGGTTTCTGAACCCAAATTCTTTAACTTAAAAGAAGAAAACTATTGATTAATACTTGGGTATCATTGTATAGATGATTTTAATACACAGCTGTATGGGTTTTGAAATGTGAAGTATGACTCATAATTCTTTAAAATTCTCTCAATTTGCTTGACTTGCATGCAGTTTAAAAACAGACGTAAGAAATCAAGTAGTATTAGTTTTCTACTCCGTGTAACAAATGACACCACAAAACTGAAAGGAAGTTTAGCAGCTTACGCATGCATTTGTTGTCCTATAGACTTCGTGAGTCACATATCAGGGCATGGGTTATCCAGATCCTTGGTTCAGCCTCTCACAAAGATGTAACAGCAATGTGGCCAGGACAGGCTCTTATTTTAGTCTTAGAGTCCTCACCCAAGGGCTCATGTGTCTGAGAGATGAATACACTTCCTTGTAGCACTAGTTGGATGCTCATTCTTCATGACAGGGGAAGTCTTTGACCTGCAGACCCTCTTAGAAGGGGATCGGTGCTTAGGTCATGAGCACACAGGATGATCTACCTTTTGATTAGCTTAAATTCAACTGGAGACATGACTGACATCTGAAAAAAGTTCCTTTACTTTTTACACAATGAGACTTAAGGAAGAGTTAGTGTTAGCCACAGGTACTATTCTCAGTCAAGGAGAGGGGATTTTACAAAGGCATGATTCAGGGAGTGTGTTTTAGATGTCTGCCACAGGAAAGTGGTGAAGATATGTACTGCTTCATGAGATATTTGTCTCCGTGATGTGTGTATATTTGTGTAGGCCATGTATTTATATGTGAAGACAAATGTGTAAGGAATGAATCACAATGCAAATATATTTTGCTCATTGAGTCACTTTCAAAAAAAATTGAAAATCACTAGGGTCAAGGGCAAATTTATAATGATTCTTTTATTCCCAAAAGTAGAGAAATATCTCTTCCAACCATAAACAGGGTTAATCAGCTTTAGGAATTAAAACCCCACTCTTCATGATGAAGTATAGAAATGTTTGCATTCACTCAATCAGTCATTACTAAACATACATTCAAAGCTTTGCATTAATCAACAAAGATGTCAAATTCCTTAAGGTCAACAGTAGTTAGGAAAGGTACTAAATGTGCTATAAATAAATAACCATTATGATACCAGATAAAATGTGGGGACAAACTGTTACGGAGTTTTGAAAAAGAAAAAATAAAGATGAGAGTTCATAATTTGAAGAGGTTTTAGTATTACTGTATCTACTAAATGACCATTTTTTCCTTGAAATTCCCCAAACCATAACTTCAGCATTTAACAATAGAAAAGGAAAGGAAGGAAAACATTAAAGAAAAGTTTATAAGGAAACCAATGTCCAGACCATGTATTTACATACTTTAAAGAAATAAATTCATTCTACTGGCAATTAAAACAGAACACCTCAGGTATATTTCAAATATCATGTTTTTGCTTCTATAGTTCTATTACTTCTCACAAATACTTTCAAATCTCAGAGATTGGGGCTATCCCCATCCAAATTCCTAATAGGTTTAAGAATCATTGCCAAGCATGCTGGCACATGCCTATAATCCCAGCACTCAGGAGGCTGAGACAAGAGGATTGCCATGAATTTGAGGCCGTCCTGGGCTACATAGTAAACTCAAGGCCACCCTGGACTACATAATGAGACCCTGTATCCAAAAAAATCATTTCATTTCCTGAGCTGGAAATTGCTTTTGAACAAGCTGTGAAAATCCACCAAATAAAGCACATATTCATCTCTCATCTATCCTTGCATTTTAGCAGAAGCCAGTGACCATGGAGGAGATGATACATATTAAGTGATGGTTCTTTGGGCACACAGACTTCCAAAACTGTTCATAAATGAACGTCAGTCTTACTAAACCAAAGCACATTTTAATCAGTCAATTACATTGGGATGCAGGATCTATTCTTAACAAATCCTTGAGTGGTGTGGGTCTATGAGACACTCTGTGATACTCAAGTAAACATGAACAAAGCCAGTGAGATGGGGCATAAACACGGGTCTAAATCCTGTTTTGACACTTCTGCACATGTGCACACTCCTTGTCATTTATCATAGCACATGGATAAGCACATAGATTTCCTCCTCTGTCCCTCAGGGAAAGGTGCTGAGATGCACAGGTGACTACCATTACACTAAAGTACAAACTTATAGTAGAAAAGTAAGAGCTGAGTCTGCTGGACCCATTCCAATGTTCTTTTGTTTTAGTGTATAGTTTAACCTTTTATTTTAAACAGAAAAGAGCAATAACAAAAACAAGGGCATAAACAAAAAAACATAAAAACAGTAAAAACTAAACATAATTTCAAAATCAGGTAATAGGAGATTAACAGTGGTTGTTGTATTTACACATTATCTTCAAAGTGGCTACTCAGCTAACCATATCTAGGCATGTGAGGTTGATGAAACAATTAAACATTAACTGTTCCTTTCAACAAACCAATATAACTTAGCAGTATAATTAACTTAGCTATCTTTTGTTTACAAATATATGTAATTTTCTTTTTCTTTCTTTCTTTCTTTCTTTCTTTCTTTCTTTCTTTCTTTCCTTCTTTCTGTCTGTCTGTCTTTCTTTCCTGTCTTCTCAGTTGTTCTTTTCTTTTGAGCAGTTTCTTTCCCTCTGAATATCTATTGTACCTTACAGATATTATTTACTCTTTCAGGTTCTTACACTAGGGGGACAATATGATGTTTACACATGTGAATCTGATTTATTTCACTTATGAGTATGGTCTCTAGTTGCATTCATTTACCTATAAAAGCCTCAAGTTTATCTGCCTTTATAGCTGAATGATACTCCATTGTATAAAAATACCACATCTTTTCTCTCCATTCCTCAGTTGATGGGCCTTTGGGTTGTTTCCAAGATTTACCTATTACAAATTGTGCTGCTACAAACATGGGTACCCAAGTACCACTGTGGTATGATGTTTTCAGCTCCTCTGGAAAAATATCCAGGAGAGGAATAGCTGTTGAATGGGACCTCTTATCCTAGTTTACTGAGGAAATTTCAGACTGATTTCCATAGTGGTTGCACCAGGCTACACTCCCCCAGAAGTAGAGAAGGATTCCTTTATCTCCACAGTCACTCCAGCATTTATTATTGGTTCATTTCTTCATGATAGCCATTCTTTTTGGATGGAATGTCAGTGTTGTTTTAATTTGCATTTCTCAAATGATTAATGATGTTGAACATTTTTTCATATATGCATTTACCATTTGTATTTCTTTATCTGAGAAGTGTGTATTCCTCTCAGATGCCCATTTTTGGGTTGGGTCTTCGAATTTTGAGGACCTGACTTTTATAAATTCTTTATATGTTCTAGATAGAAGTCCTTTACCTGAGGAACAGTTGGCTAAATTTTTTCCCAATTTGTGAGCTTTCTTTTTCCTCTGTTGGTGATTTCTCTTGATGTGCAAAACTTTTCAATAAGATGAGATCCCATTTATTTTTTTGACATATTTCCCATGCAGTTTGTTTTTTGTTTTTGAACTCTCTGCCTAACCTTATATCTTCAAGATTTCCACCTATTTTCTCTTCCCATATACTTAGTGTTTCTGTTTTAATATTTAGATCTTTAATCCATTTCGACTTTAGTTTGGTGCACGGTGGTACACATGAGTCTAGTTTTAGTCTCAGTCTTCAGCATGTGGAAAATGCATTGGAATTCTGTTGTACTCAGAAATTCAGATGGAACTTGTAATGCCTTTAGTCCTTTCTTCTAATGTGTCCTCCATCACCTACATAAAGAACTGCTAAGTTTGTCTTACTCTTCTCATTGCTGAAACAAAAGACCTGACACTCAAAGTGAAAGAAGGAAAGGTTTATTGTATCTCATGGTTTCTAGAAGTTTCAGTTCATAGTTGGCTGGTTCCAGGGTAGGGTGTCATGGCAGAGGGGCATAACAGAGGAGAAACAGTTCATGGAAGAGAGAAGGCAGCAAAAGCAGCAAGCAGAAAGTGCCAGGGAGCAACCACATCAGCCCTATTTTTGTTGCTTACATTCTATTCATTGATACCCAAAGTGGGAAACTCTCAATCCTAGCATCACACCATGTATTAGTCCCACATCACACACTTAATTGAAGCATCACACACCCTAGATCCAGCCACCTCTAAAAAGCCCCACTTATGATTTCATGAGGCTTTGGGGGACATGTAGACACAATCCATAATATGTTCTTAAGCAGAAGGGGATTATTTCCAAAAACTAGTGTTTTTTTGTTACTCTCTTGAGACCTTCTGATTTCTAATGAGATCAGATTCAAGGTTAGTAGTTTTCTGGGAAGTTAGATAAAGATATGTTGTGTCTAATGATTATAAACCATTCATCAGGAATTTGGATGTCTGCAGTTGTCAAAAATGCCCCTCATTTTCATATTGTCTTAAAATTACTATCAATCTTTGCTTCCATGATCTATTGATGTTTCTTAAATCACATCAATAGTATTTTTCTTGCAAGAATCTCACAGAAATTAACAAATTTGTCTCCATTTCTATCTTGTTAATATTGTTTATTAGGTTCATGGATTTATGGATTCAACATTTAGCTCATGAAAGATTTGTTCCTCCTGAGACATAAAATGAGGAGATCAGTTCGACTCTATATCCCCACCCTTCCTGCATGTTCTACCTCTGTTAGGAAAAACAGCCACAAAATGCAAAACCAAAGAAAGAATTGTATTTGTTATTAATTGATTGTTTTTCAGCAATTTTATAGTATGTATAGTTACCAAAAATTATGTTGAAATCCATCTTTTACATGAAATAAATAAACTAGATCTATCTGGATTGACTAATCTAAATATTATTATAAACTTGATTAAATCTATCTGAATACCTAGGATGACAACCTTGAAATACTTGAGTCAAACCTTTATCTCCTGCCCATGAGTGCTATAAAGATAGCTAAAAATAAGTTGTTTACTCATTTTCCTGTAATAGAGATTTCAGTCTCTATTTGTACAGCTTTTCTTAGAGAGGTGGCAGCTATATCCACTTCTGTATGTATTAATGAAAAAACAGTTCAAGGGTAGATGTCCTTCAGATAATTCAAAATACATGTTATAATTGCAAAAGTTCATTTTCAAATGAATAGCCTGAACTTAGCACGTAGTGACATTTAATTTAGATGTTCAGCAGTATAGATTTTTGGTTCTGGGGGTTATACCTTGGCCAGTAATGAGTGCAAAAGTGACATATGACTGATGTTATTGTTTGCAAATTATTGTACTGCCAGTGAAGGTAACTATTAAAGACAATCAAATATAGCCCAGCTGTATAGTAAAATCATTACTTTCCGCAAATATCTTGTGATTTATTCAAAAGCTTCTGTATTATGGAGGCTAAAGAATTTGAAAGACGCCCCCACTGTAATCCAAGGAGGTTATGACCTCATAGATTAAATGGAAGGATGAATTTTTGTTTTCACGGTGACACAGCCTGGAAGACACATACTTGGCAGTATGCAGTCAGCTTGATGGGCTTAGAACAAACACTGGATTTGCATAACATTTGGAATGCTATGGTCTTCTTTGTGAGATAGACTACTGACACCATAGATTGATTTTCTGGTGAACATATTAGCTTGTAATGATACAAATATGTGAGATAAAATTATGGAACATATTTGCCTTACTAATAGTTCTTACTGTCCAAATATTTGTTATGGGCAGTTTCTATAAATCCCTCTGTCTGTGTACTTACAGTGCATACAGGTTCATTACCATGATAATATTCTCTCACCACCCTGACTTTCCTCTCCCTGATCCCCTGCATTACCACAACAGTCCAGCAAGAGTGGTGATAGGCAACTTTAAAGATGGTCTGAGGTTTTCAGATATCTATTACTGGTATGAAAGATCTCTTACATAAGGTTTGTCAAGACTGAGTGCCTTGACTCATCAAAAGGTGCAATAAATAAATACATTCAACCCTCCAGTCCACTTGCTCACTGGAAAGACGAATGGCGTATTTAAATTTTCAGTCTTCCAAGGGCGTCCTTTCATTGTTCCCTCTTCCACTACAGTGCTGAGTTTGTATTTAAATGTTTCATTTTTGTGCATTTCAAACTGTCAGGCTGAAGAAATACCAATAAGTGTGTTAGGTTTAGATAATCGAAAATTCCCTTTACTCAGCTTCTTCATCTATATTTATCTGTCTGGCTGTGAAATCTATTCCAAGAGTATTCATCTACCACCCAAATCTATTCACCAAGCATCAAGGCTCATCAGTGAGATGGAATAATGCCATTTAATTAGTCTTTGATATACAGCTTAATTAGGTCTTAATAAGGGGTAGTGCATCCTAAAATCAATTATCTTGCTCTTTTTAATAAGAGCAACTAATTAGTAGGAAAATCACCACAGTTCTCTTTTTATCCTGAAGCTTTCCATGGTACTAGGAAGAAGGTTATGAAAGAAAAAAATACCCTCCACAATATTTGGAAGAAATGTCAAACTGAACCTAAAAGGATATACTGAAAATAGTTGCGATAGGCTAGGAGAAATATTTTATAGATAATGCAGTGCTACCAACTCAGCATCGCTAAATATTTCACAATATTTTTGTCCAGGCAACAGAGAAAAGTCAAGTGTTTTCTTCTCTGTGTGTAGCTCTTCCCTTAGTATTAATGATAAGTGTCCATGATATAGGTAAGTCCACTATGACTATGGTTCCAGTGGCCAGGGGACCATAGTTATAAGTCATCTAGTAAACAGATGCCTCTTTTGCTGTTGCTTAAGTAGTATAGTTCCCTCATGAACTGCTAAATACTTTTATACATAAGTGGCTGTGTGTTCTAAGTCTTAAAGATTTTTCTCTTTGAATTGTGTTTCTTCCAAAACAATCCATTCTTATTAGCTGTAGAATCATGATATTTATGAATTTATACAACATATTAATTTGACTCCAATTCCCATTGTAAGTTTAAACCCTACTTAAGCTACCAAGTTGGGGATGTGATTAAAACAGGCAAGCTCCTAGGTCTCCTTGAACCCACATTTTAGTGAAATGAAATACAAAAGAAATGAATACCAAAATAAATATACAAGAGCATTTCTAACTGCAGTGGCTGCTTTACATCCAAGCAAGTGTGGTCCTACATTGTGTTAGCGATTGACTAGGAGCAGAAGATAGATTTCCAAGAGCAAGAGCAGGAAAAGGTCTCTGAGTACCTGTGTCAGGACAAGACCTAGCAGATAAATCAAATAAAAGCCCTGGGATCAGGAAAAATCTTAATGTACTTGAACAATGTGAGAGTGGCAGTGTGCTTGGATATGAGAAACAGGAGGGAGAGTTAGAAATGAGGTCACATGGCATGTAAATACCAGAACAGGTTGGGCCTGGTCATCAGCTGTGAAGAATTTAGATGTTATTCAGGGTGATAGGTAGAGAGAGAGAGAGAGAGAGAGAGAGAGTGTGTGTGTGTGTGTGTGTACGCAGTTCTTCACCTTTTCTGTAGGTATGCATATTTTCATAATACAATGATAGATAAAAAATCAGAATGATCACCAAAATGGCCAAAGTAGATCCAAGCAAAGGTGATAGTAGTTTAAATGAGAATTTTAGTGGTAGAAATTGAGAGAGGCAACTTTCCCTTAAATTGAAAGATTGTGTTAATAATTAATGTCCAGTTACATAGCCCCTCCGGGGGAAAAAATCTCTGATGTTATTCTGTTGCCTTAAGAGCAAAATCCAGGTTCTTTCCATATGCAAGTGAGTCTAACCCTTTGGCTTTGGTGGGCAGCATTGAATGAAGAGGAATCTCAGGCCACATATAAAATGCATAGTGATTTAATGTATACAAGTAGAAACACTTCTTTTTTTACATGTATCTGTTATTATAACATTAAGAAAAGAGGTCAGGGAGCTAGTGGGCCACAGCTTGGACATGTCTGGGAGAGCCACCTGTTGAAAGAGAAACTTAATACAGAGCGAGTGACCTTGTGAAGTCTGTTGTGAGTCAGATGCATACTTCATGGCAGTGAGATGGCATCAGTGGAGTGTGACTGTATTAAGCTCCTGTACTTATGAAATGAGGCAGCAATGCAATATCCTCCCAGCTCTATGTGGCACATTCTAATTTAGGCATGCTTGAGGATGTAGAACACAATGGGGAAGCCATATGTAGGCTTAGCTTAGTTTCCACCGGAAAGTTACTCACTTCAGCAGGTGACCAAATTCCAGGAAAATCCTTCAAAGAGTGGATTGATAGCAGCTTCTTGTTGCTGACTGTCTTGGTTACTTTTCTCTCATAGCTGAGACAAAATACCCAACACCCAAAATGAAGGAAGGAAAGGTTTATTTAGCTTAGAGTTTGTGGAGGTTTCAGTCCTTACTTGGCTGGTTCTGAGGCAGAGTGGCACATGGCAGAGGGCAACAGTTCATGGCAGCAGAGCACAGCAAAAACAACCAGCAAAAGGGAGGAATGGCTGCAAGCAGCCTCTCTCCTTCCCTTACATTGTAAACAGGCTACCCCCAACCAGGGGGCATGTAGCTCTCACACAATCTCTGTGCCTTCCTCTTCCACAGGCTCAGGATGTGTACAAAGTACGCACCCTGGCTTCCTGCTGAATCACTCAGCCAAACCTCTAGACTCTCCAAGTTGACAAAATGTATCAACCATAACATTCTATCCCTTGTCAACTTGGCAACCAGACATATTTCTTTAAACCAGTTTCAGATACAAAGACATGCTTATATTAGAACCATAACATTTTGCCCTGTACAAATGAAAATTAAACACTGCAAACATTTGAAGGCACAAAATAAACATTACTGTTCCAAAAGGCACCAACAGGGGAATATAGAGCATTGGGACCAAAGTCCAAAATCCAACAGGGCTAACATTGTGTCTTGTAATTCCACATCCAACATCAGAAGCAACCTGTGGCACATTGTGAGCTCCAAAGACTTGCATGAGTCCACCCCTGTGGCACTTCTGGTGGTCACAGCCTCCATGGCTTCTCTCTTAGGCCCATTTTGCTCCCTCCTTGTAGCTTTCCTCAGATGATCCATGTTCCTGGCTTTTCTAAACTTCCGAGGTCTCCAGTGCACCTTTTGCTTCACACTCACAGCCTCACATACTGCCCTCTCAGGGGCACACTGCCTGGCCTCCCAGGCCTTCTGAAATCTGGGTGGAAGCCTCTTTAACCTCAGAACTCTTGCATTCTCCCTGCATCTAAAGCCAGGGCCATGTAGGTGATGCCAAGGTCTGCTGCCACCTGGAGCAGTAGCCAAACTTTCCTCTCACTTGGCCATAGGGGCCGAGTGGCTGGATCAATGGGCACTCTGAATCCAATGCTGAGGAACAAATTCTCTATTCTGCCTCCATTCTGGAACCTGGTGCAGCTGATACTGCCATTCTGGAACATGGCACTCTTTGGCTTGCTTCTCAAAGCAAGGTCTTTCACCTTTGCAGTTTTGAAGCTGCAAACGATGGAGACTTGCTGCTCTCTCTGATACCCTCTCATCCTCTTTTCCATTCTCTTGTTCCTTCATAGCAATAGACATCTCCTCAGCCTTATTTTTGCAGTCCACAGCTTAACTGGAGCTTCCTTTCTGGCAAAACTCACATTTTAAATCATCCTGCTGGGCTTTTTGCTCTTGATTCTCAACATAGATCTGGTTAAAAGCCCCCAAGTATAGCCATGCTACTTCCCCAACGTTCAACTGCCTTGAAATTTCTTTTGCCAGATTAATCAGTTCACTGCTGCCCTTAATCTCAGTCTTAGGCAAAGTCTCTGGACACGCGCATAATGTAGACAAACTTTTTGCCAAACCATAACATACGTCATCTGGAGTCCAACAACCAATGCAGTCCTTCTTTCAAACAGAAACCTTCCAAACCCGGTCTTTACCAGCAGGATCTCTATCAGCCTTCTGGTCTTCTGAGCTCTGACCAGAATCTCCCAGACAGAACAGCCAAAGGTGCTCCAGTTCTACTCTTTCAGACAACATCTGCGAACCTTTCCAAACTCTTCCCACAAGCAGTTTCCAAAGGCTCTTGAACCACATGATCGGGTATAGTCATAGCAATGACCCCATTCCTGGTACCAAATTCTGTCTTGGTTACTTTTCCTCTCATAGCTGAGACAAAATACCC
>PVLD010019601.1:0-35961 GCA_004027595.1 Dinomys branickii
TTTCCTGCATCATAAAAGTTCTGCAAGAAGGCAAATGGATTTAAATTTATGAAAACCCAGGTTGAAGCAGGTCTCAGCAGCAAAGTTCATAGCTGGAATAATTTAACAACAATAACTTGGGTGTCACTGACTTTCGCCCCTACAAACTATGCAAGACATCAGAGCCCTGAGAAGTCCTCAGGCTGAGTTCCTGGGAGATACTGAGAGACCTTAAGTGGCAGGAGTTTTCTGCAGATGTTTGCTGTGCTTGCTGCTAGCTTGGCTGACTTCACTTCCGCCCAGGTCAGGAAGTGGAATGTGTACCAAACATCACAGTTCCCACCAACCGTTATCACTGCCTCTTCTCAGAAATTTCTCCTCCTGCTGCTGTGCCAGTAGAGATGAGAATAGCCATGTGTCTCTTTTCCTCTTTGAAAGGCACCCCATGTTCTGAAATACAGTTACTTTTGGTTTTCTTATTTTCTCAGCTCTGTAGTGATCTTAAATCTTATCTCCCGTGTTTTGGTAATTTAGGTTGAGTTTCTTAGGACTTTCTACATCCTAAGAAGAATTCTTCCAAGTTGATTTAAAGGAAAAATTATCTTCTTTCCATTTTCATGTTTTGTAAGCGTATATGATATTTAGCGGAGTTAGGTGATTACTGTAACTCTATAGCTGATGACATCAGTTTTGGAAAAGGCAGACCTGAATCTGGGTAAACACAGCACTTAACTGGTGCAAAAAAAGTGAAAAGGCTATAATAGCCTCGAATATTTATGACAAGGGCATCAGTAAACAGGGTTTAAATTAAATTATGGAGAACTCTGACACACTAAGCAAACAAGCGACAATGAGATTCTACCATATCACCTGTGACAGATTTGGCCTAATAAAAAAATTGACAAAAATGTAGTTCTTTAAATAACTGTTAACCCTCTATTATAAGTGCTAATTATATATACTACTCAAACTAGTAAACAAAGTATAAAATCATTTATCCAAGTCAAAATTTCCTTTATTCAACAAGCATGTTTATGCTTCTGACTTTGCTCAGCGATTCTACTTGGGCACTTGACAGTAAGGAAATTGATGACTCACATATTAGATTGACTTTCTCTGTCATGGATAACTAACAGCACCTTCAAATTCCCATAATCTCTTTATCTGCTTTTCTAATCATAAACAATTTCATTAGGTTAGAAGTTTAATTTTTAGCAATGTTTATTCTCTTCACTGTTCTTGCTACATTACCCCTTGACTTCACGGTCATGTTTTAATTATGTATTTTTTCCTTTTTATCCATTCCACATCTCTCTTTTTCCACACCCTTTGAAATTAGGAGAAACTCACCTAATTTCAGCATAACGAACACACATTCCCATATGGATATATAATATACATATACACACATACTTATATTTTCAGCTTAGATTTCAGAATTCCACACTGACATCTCTGTTGCTTATGTGACTTGCTGCCTGCATGTGAATACACTGCGCCAAATTGAGAAGTTTGAAAGTTTAAATGAGTGACTCAGCAGGGAGCAGGGTCCTCACTTTGTTAACATCCTGAGCCTGTGCAAGAGGAGGGCACGGAGATGGTGTGAGTGCTACACCCACCCTGTGTGAGTGCTACACCTGCCCTAGGGTGGGTAGTCTTCTTACAATATAAGGGAAGAAGAGACACTTGCTCTCTCTCTTTTTGCTCTTGCTGCTTTTGCTGTCTTCTGCAGCCTTGAACTGTTGTCCCTGTGCCATGCCTCCCTGCCTTGGAGCCAACTGGTTACGGACTGAAACCTCCACAAACTGTGAGCTAAATAAACCTTTTCTCCTTTAATTTTGAAGGTCAATTATTTTATCTCAGCAACGAGAGAAAAGTAACTTAGACACTCACCCAGTCTCATCATCATAAACACACATTCACATATATATAATACCCATATACACACAGGCACATATTTATATGCTTTATGCTAGATCTCAGAATTCCAAACACTTACATCTCTATTGTTTATGTGACTTGCTGTCCACATGTGAATAACCAAAGGTGTTTCTTTTTTTAAAAATTTATTTTAAAAAATAAAAGAAAAGCATATTAACAAACAGACATTCATTTACAAAATAACTTAAGAACAATACAAGCAATGCAGAGTTACAGACAAAGTGGTAGGAAATTATCAATGGTTGTTGTATTACACATTGATATCTTCAAAGTGGTTTCTCAGAAAAACAAATAGAGACATGCAAGTTTGATCAAATAATTAATCATTAACTGTTCCTTTCAGTAAAGCAATAGAAGTCAATAGTAAAACTATCCTGTATATATATATACACACATAGTTTCTCCTTCTTTCTTTTCTCTTTTCCATCACCCCAGTTGCTCTTTAGTTTTGAGCAGTTTCCTTTCATTTCACAATATCTATCATACCTCTTTATTTTTATTCCTTTCAAGTTCTTATATTAGTGAGATAATACGTTGCTTACCCATGGAGGTCTGATATACTTCAGTTATGAGTATGGCCTCTAGTTGTGACCATTTACCTGTAAAAGCCTTGAGTTTATCTTTCTTTATAGGTGAATAACATTCCATTATATAAAAATATCACAGTTGTTTTTATCTATTCCTCAGTAGATGGATATTTGGGTTGCTTTCACAATTTCGCTATGACACATTGTGCTGCTATAAACATGGGAGCACATATATTGCTGTGATATGGTGTTTTCAGTTCTTCTGGGAAAATATCAAGAAAGAGAATAGCTGGATTAAATGGGACCTCTAGACCTAATTTTCTGAGGAATCTCCAAACTGACAGTGGTTTCACCAGTGTGCATTCCCACCAGCAGTGGGGAAAAGTTCCTATTTCTCCATAGCCTTGCCAGCATTTGTTATTGGTTGATTTCTTAATGATAGCCATTCTTACTGGAGTGAGATGAAATCTCAGTGTTGTTTTAATTTGTATTTCTTAAATGACTAATGATGTTGAACACTTTCTCATGTATTTGTTTGCCATTTGTATTTCTTTATCTGAGAAGTGTATACTCATCTCAGATGCACATTTTTGGATTGATTCTTTGAATTTTGGGGGGGCTGATGTTTTTTAATTGTTTATAGATTCTAGATAGAAGACATTTGTCTGAGGGACAGTCAGCTAAATTTTTTCCCAATTTGTGGGTTTTCTTTTTCCTCTACTGGTAGTTTCTTTAGATGTGCAGAAACTTTTCAGTAGGATGAGATCCCAGGTGTTGATTCTTTGAAATATTTCTCGTGTGGTTTGGTTTTTGTTCATGAACTCTCTGCCCTACCCCTATGTCTTTGAAGTTTTTACCTATTTTCTCTTCCAATAGATTTAGTGTTTCTGTTTTAATATTGAGATCTGTGATCCATTTTGACTTGAGTTTGGTGCATGGTGATAGACTTGGGTCTATTTTCAGTCTTTGGCAAGTGGCAAGCCAATCTTTCCAGCACCATTTATCAAAGAGGCTATCTTTTTTCCAGTGAGTTTGTTTGGCTCCTTTGTCAAAGATGAGGAGACTGAGTGTGTTTGTGGTTGTGGCTGCATCTTCCAGTCTGTTCCATTGATCCTCTGGTCAGCTTTTTAGCCAGTTCCGTGTTGATTTTATGGCTGACCAAAGGTGTTTCAAATATACATACCCAAAATTAAGTTGCTTATGTGTCACGCCCACCTATCTCAAACTTCCATTCTAGAATCTTCTGCTCTCAATGAATGGAATTTCCATCCTTTCAAGCCAAAGAATTAGGATCTCAATAGAGAAAAGCTACCTCCAATCATGTAGGGTCTACTTTCAAATTATGTAGAGAATCCAAACCGCCTTCACCATGACCACTGCTACCATCCTTCATCTTGGTCCAGGCACCATGATATCCAGACTTTTTTTTGTAAAAACATCTATCTTTGTCTATTTGTACCATCCTAAGAAAATACCATAAGCCAGCTAGTTATAAATAACAGAAATTTAAATTTCTTACTTCAGAGGCTGAGAAATCCAAGCTCCTAATGCCCACAGAGTTGGTATCTGACAGGAGCTCACCACTTTCTGGTTAACAGAACAGTCCCTACTTTCTGCATCTTCACAAGGTGTTAAATCCCACTCATGCGGACTTTACCTTTATGAACTCAGCACCTCCTAAAGATTCAACCTCCTAACACTACCACTCTGGTGACTTTGTCTCTGCATGGCAAGTTGGGGGAATACGAACCTAGAGACCAGACACCTCCTCCTCACTCTCCCTTCCTGTTCCCCTTTTCCTTCCCTGACATGTTTGGACATTAGCTGCTTTCTGAGACCTTGTTAAGTTCCATCCATTAGGATTCATAACCATTTCTGTGTTGAAAATATTCTGCCTTTGACTCATTTCAGCTGATGTAATGGAGAGGTCTGGACAGGGGAGGAGAGAGAGGAGGGGATGGTTGTTTGGGAACCATGACTTCTTGGGTTGTGCTGTTCTTATTCATGCTTGCTAGTTCCCTTTTCTCTTTATTGTAAAAGTCTGTGCATTAGATATTTATGTCACCATGTTAGTTGATTAAAATAGTTTTTTTATTATTACCTCTAATTAAAAACCAATTAAGGTTTTTATTATTTGTATTAGTGCATGTTGCTCACACAGAACATTGTACATGAACATAGGATACTTCGGTCTTACTCTTTATTATCTGTACTCCTCTTCCCTCCCCTCTCTGCCAATCACTTTCCTCTTCCGCAGCAGTCTCCCTTCTTCTTTTTAAAAATTTCCTGACTTCCTCCTATGAGAATATGTAAAGTTTGACTTTCTGAGACAGGCTTATTTCACCTAACACGATGGCCTTCACTTTTACCCTCTTCCTGCAAGTGAGGTGATTTGGTTCTTTTTATGGCTGAATAATACTCCGTTGAGTATATTGGCCACATTTTCTTTATTTCTCTGTTGACTGGCACCTAGGCTGTTTCCACATGGTTTAGCCATTCCAAATTGCACTGCAATAAATGTGGCTGTGCAGGTATCTTTATAGTATGATCACTTTATTGGGGGGGGTGGCTATACCAAGAAGAGCGTACCTGGATCAAATCATACTTCTATATTTAGATTTTTGAGAAGCATCCAGGTTGATTTCCATAAGGGCTTGTACTAACTTATATCCCTACCAGCAGTGTAGGGCTCCTTTTTCCATGTATCCTTGCCTTTTTGTGTGTGTGATGATAGCCATTCTGAGTAGGGTGAGATGAAGTCTCTGTGTAGTTGTTTTCCTTTACCTAATTGCTAAAGAGATTGAATATGTTGTCATGCACTTATTGGGCTTTTGTATTTCTTGTGATAAGTGTCTGTTCATTTGCCCATCTATTGACTGGGTTCTTTGTTTTGTGATGTGAAGATTTTTGAGTTCTCCATATATTCTGTATATTTATACTCCATCAGAGGAGTATCTAGCAAAGATTTTGTCTCATTCTATAGACTTCACTTTGATTTTTCCTTTGTTGTGCAGAAACTTTTTTTTTTTTTTGTGGTACTGGGGATCGAACTCAGGACCCTGGGCTTGCTAGGCAAGCGCTTATTCCACTGAGCTATATCCCCAGCCCATGTGCAGAAACTTTTTAATTTGATTTATTCCTATTTCTTGATTCTTGCTTTTATTTCCTGTGCTACTGGATTTCTACTCAGGATGACTTTGTACCTATGGTTTTGATTGTTTCCCTTTCTTACCTCTAGCAGTTTCAAAGTGTCACGTATCATACCCACATCTCTGAACCATTTTGAATTGATGTTTGTACAAGGTAAAAGATAGGAATCCAGTTTCTACATTTTAGACATGCATATTCAATTTTCCAAGTACCATTTTTTTCCATTTGCTTAAAAGGCTCTTTTTTCCAACATGGTTTTGGCCCCTTTGTGAAGCATCAGATGGCTGCAATTCTGTGGGTTTGTTTCTGAGTCCTCTTTTCTTTTCTGTTGTTCTGTGTGTCTATTTTTATGTAAGGACCAAATGCCTGCATGCCTGTCCATACTGTTCTGTTATTATAGCTTTGTAGTATATTTTTAAAGTGGGAGTTGTGATTCTTTCAGTACTGGTCTTTCCGTTCAACATTCCTTTAGTTATTATTCTGTGTTTTTGTGCTTTCTTATGAATTATAAGACTATTTTTTGCTAATTCTGTTAAGAATAGGTTAGGTACTTTGATGAGGATTGTTATGAATCTATAGGCGGCTTTTGGTAATATGGCCATTTTAACTATATTGATTCTGTCAGTCTATGAGCATCAGAGAGATCCTCCCATTTTCTAGTATCTCCTTTAATTTCTTCAGTGCTCTGTAATTTTTATTGTGGAGATCTTTTGCCTCCTTGATTAGTATTCTTCTTAAGTATTGATTGATTGATTGATTGATAGTTATTGTAAATTGGAATTGCCTTCCTGATTTCTGTCCTAGCAGATTTATTATAAGTGTACAGAAAAGTTATTGATTTTATATGGTGATATACTATATAAAATAGTACTTTGCTGAATTTGGTTATCAGATATAAAGGTTTTTTTAGTGAAGTTTTTGAAATCTTTTAAGTAAAAAAAATATCTCTCCATTAAGGGTAATTTGATTTCTTGCTCTCTTATTTGTATTCCCTTTCTTTCTTTCTCTCACAGAATTAGCCTGGCTAAAACTTCAAGTACTGTATTGAGCAGAAATGGAGAGACTAGACACCCTTGACTTAGTCCTGATTTTAGAAGAAATGTTGCTTACTTTTAAAATTTATCTTCTGTGTTTGGTTACTGCAGCAGCTAGCTTTATGTTTCCATAAGGGACACATTTCTCTTGCATAATTTCAATCTGCTATTTTGAACCACGAATCTACATGTTATAGGTACTTAGCATGTGTTACCTTTGAACTTTCACAGAAATCTTGTAAACACATCATATTCTTTTTAAAAACAAAACACTTAGAAAAGTAGAAATCACATAGCAAGTTAGCAAGAGACGCAGGACTCAAAATCAGTTCTTTGGATCTTGGACAGAAGGGCTTTTTCCCCTCTCTGTTACTGTTTCTGCGTACTACATGCCTGTCCAAACATCATTTAAAGAGCCAGCTGTCTTAAGTGTAATAAGATACCTAACACCCAAGTACAGATCCCATTATCCTTTGTTGGAGACGAAGGGAACAGTATGTCCCTCACAGGGGGTAAAAAATCCTACAAAAGCAAAAAACATGGCTGTTTTAATCATGCTAGGAGCTGGGTTCCTATGGAGGCTGGGAGGGGGACAACGTTCTGGTATAACATCTTATCATCCCAAAGGAAGAAAACAAATGGCATGTAAGTAATATGGTAGAACAGGAAACGCGATATTGCATGAAATCAGCAGTGTAAATTATAAGCAATCATTTCGAGTTAAAAATGGTGGGTTAGAGATACACATTTGCATGTGGTTCTTCTCTGAGACTCATTATTTCTCTATCAGACATAAATCACAAAGACAGAGATGGGAGAGGAAGCAGTAGCAGCAACTTTGAAGCTGGAAAACATGTGGATGCAGGGTAACTGACCTTGTACACTTGAGAAAATGACATTCTGAGTTGCCAATGGGGAAAGCTGGGAGGCAACAGTGTCTACATCCGGGAATCCCAGACGTGGAAAAGGAGGTGTCATTGAATTAAAGAGGTCACTGCAGGCAGTTAGTTCATCAGAACCCCTCCTCCACCCTACCCAGCTGAAAGACTAGAAGTTAGTTCTCCTAACTAGGTGAAAACTGATGCAGTTGTGGGTTAAGGGTACATTTCCTCACTTATGTCCACTTCTATACATGTCTACCACCATTCAGCTTTCCCCAGCTTCTGACAACCAGGAATATATTTCCACATTTATGACTATATGTCCTTTCTAGGGGAAAGGGACCAAGCCAAGAAAACACACTCAGGAATGCTAGCAATGGACGGTTCATGAAAAGGCCCAACAAGATCACATTTTAGAGAATCTGGAAGGTAAGCCCCACCCACAATCATGGAGGCAGCATTTACACTTTTCATTTCACAATCTTTACATATAAGCACTTAACAACCTGTAAAATTCTGAGTATAGCACAGAATATGAAAGACTAAGACCTAGGGAAACAAAAAATAAAGTAGCAGGAAATCTATGCAAGAAGGATATTTTAAAATACAATTATTTTTATAATTCTCTGAGAAAATACATCCATGGGGTTCTTCTACATAAAAGAGACATTAAACAAAATAGAAAGTCTGTAAGTTAAAAAAAATTTGATTGCATTTGAGCTAGGCCCAGATATTAGCTTTGGTCATCTTTTATAAAAAACAGAAAACTAATAAAGCCATGGAATATTACTCATCCATAAAGAAGGATAAATTTGAGTCATTTATAGAAAAACGAGTGTATTTTGAGAATGTGGTATTGAGTGAAATAAATCAAACACAGAAGGTTAAATGTCTCATAGTTTCTTTTATACAAGAAATTCATAATGTAAATAAAGAACAAAGTAAAGGAAAGATGATAGAAATCAGGTAGGTAGACTTTTTAAGAAATGAGGCTGGGGATCTGAGGAAGCAGGGAAGGGAGGAGTTCACAATGACCAAGGGAGGGAGGAAGGGGGAGTTAATGATCAATGTACCATATGTACATACTACGTCCCCCAAACGAACATAACTCTTATGTATCACAAATACATTCCACAGAAACACAACAGTAACGCCATTGCGTGTTTTGTTAAGGTGATGAGCTCTGGGGACGACTGCCTGGGCTCGGCTTTCAGTTCCGCCACTCACTCGCACGCGCGCCCTAAGCATCTTGCTTCCTCAGTTATGTCAGCTGTCGGATGATGACGATGTGTACGCACCCCCATGCGCAGTTGTGAACATTAGGCAAGTTCATCTGCATCGCTACACAGTGCCTGGCAGAGAGTAAGAGCTATGAGTTTGCTATTATAATTACAGTGAGAAACTAATGAATAAAATAGACCAAGAATACAAGATAATAAGATCCCAGTAAATCAACCTCATAAAATGCTCATGATAGATAATATGATTGTAATATTATATTACTGTTATTATAGCAATCAAGATAGAGTTGGTTATGCTGAAGCAACAAAACTCCCGATGTCTCAGTGATGTAAAGCATAGGTACTTCTGGCCCATGTTAAGCGTCTACTGGGGAGACCAGCAGGCTCTGTGCATCGCATTCCCGCAGACACACGTCACAGAGCAGCACCTGCAGTGAATGTGGCCAGTCACCGTGCTGGAGCGAAAGGACAAGATCAGGAGGATCTCACTAAACGCAGTGGCCTGAGTGTGACTCTCCAGAATAAGGAAACAAGAGCCATCCCATCCTACCACGTACTCAGAAAGAGAGGACCAGAGATCCTTGATAAATGACTGATGACTATGTCTCTCCTTATCATAGTGCTTGATGCTCTAATCCATGAACATGTGTTGATAATAAAATAAGGCCTAAATTTGACAAAGAAACTAAAGTGTCATTTAGAGTTAGCAGGATCAATCTTTATTTTTCTGGTGTTGGGCTAAACTTTGACTCATCTGAGTCTCATTTGAAAGCAAGTTATTAGAAAACAAATCACTGATTTTTCAGTATACTTCAGAGCACTAAGAAAACTTTATCTCTTAACATTACAGATGTCTTATTCAAAAGATAACCTTATTAAAGTGTGAAAAATCACAATCCTGGACATTCTGCCACACTCCAAAGAGCACAGCTTTTTAATTTATGAAGATGGACGTTACAAGCAGCAAAACCAGGATGGCTTTTCTTGTGAGAAGTTTCAGGGTGTGACACTGGGTCCCCAAGTTGTAGTCAGACTTGATTTCTATAATCGGACAATTGCTCTTCCTCCTGTCCCAAGAAGCCAGGATCATAAGCAAGGATCAGGCTGGGCAGGGGGAAAACCTTGGAGACAGAGTCCTTCATGTGTAACATTTTGTAAGACTCATAGTGCGTCCTCACAGTTGCTGTTTTTTTGCTTCCTATTATATGCTTAAATGATTCCAGACTAACTTATCTTTTAAAAATAAGACACACCAGTAGTTGAATATTTGTCTGACTTTCAGGTGGCAAATGTGTTGTTAAACTTGACTCTAAATAAAATTTATCAAAAAAACATTTAAAAATAAACCACAATGTGGAAGGTTTTTGTTTTCTAGAAATAAAGAATAGAAAAAAATCTATTGTATATGTACACACACATATATCTATATATGAGAAAAGAGTCAATATCATTCTAAAAATCTGGAATAAACCAATAAAAACATATTGTAATAACAAGTAAGCAAAGAAAAGGTAATGTCCAAAGCAAAAATACAAATGATATAATGTATCTGAAAGATATAATCTATTTGACAGTAGAGAATGAAAAGTAAAAATTTTTTTGACTTTTTGCCAAGGACAAACCTATAACAACTATCACTGGAGAACTTATACAAAATGAGCACTAATATTTGACAACTTAATATTTAGTCAAAGGAGAAAATCACTATGCTATAAGGAAAATATATATATAAAATGTTAAGAGGGCTGCGGGGGAAGCTCAGCGGTAAAGGAAAACAGAACATGACTCTGGGTTTGATCTCTAGCACTGGAAAATACATAAAATACCAAGAATAGTATGATCAAATTCACTAAAAAGATATAATAACCTTTCAAAATAGATACTCAGAAAGCTATAGACCAAATTTATCGTAGGTTACCTACCTCTGGGTAAGGAGCTCAAAAGTGACTCTTGTTCTGTTCCTTCAATTAAAAAAAGACTTTTAAAAATTATTTTGAAATAGCCTCAAATTTATTGAAAGCTTAGAAATACACCACAAAGAAGTTTTATTTCTTGAACCATTTGAGATTCAATTACCAACATGTTGCCCCAGGACTCTGCGTACTAGTAGTGTTTGTTTTCTACAGATGAGGACGTAGTTGTCTATAACCACAATAAAACAATCGAAAGCATGAAATTAACACATATATTATCATTATCTAATCCTTAATCCCTCTCAATTTTTATTAAACATCCCACAAATGCTCATTATTTTAGATAAACCCAGTTGACACACTGTAGTTTTTTTCTCACCTCCCTTTAGTCTCCCTTATTCCAAAATAGCTCCTATAGTTCCTCAGCCTTTCTTTGACTTTCATGACCTTGACTGTTTTGAAGTCTGCAAGTAAGTAATTTTGTAGTGTCTGGTGTATCCTCCCGGTTCGATTTGGGTTACGCATCTGGGGTTGGAATATCACAAGAAGTGGAGATGTGCTCTTCAGCTTTCTTGTGAGTTGTTTATGATTTTAACATTATACAGGATGTTCACTTTGATTACTTAATTAAAGATATATCTCCCAGCTTTCCTAGCAATGAAGTTACTCTTCTTATTTGTGATGAAGAAGTAATTTTGTGGGGAGATACTTGTCACTATCCAAATACCCTCATCACACTTCAGTTTATTAAGTCACATTACTGTGATCCATGGTTTCCTATTTCATATTATTTTAAACCAATAATGACATTGTTTTGATGTTTAGCTTGTCCTCTCTTTTGAGGAGTAAGATCTAGTTTCTGACACACCCCCATCAATCGCTAAGTACTTCTTTATGTCAGAAGATACTGTGAGCTCATCTGGTCCTTTCTGTGCCCCAATTCTGGCATGAGTCATTTCTCCAAGAAGTTCCGATTTTTTTTTAATGCAGGGGGACATCTGAAAACCAAGATTCTGGAGCTAGATGTGGTGACTGTTTCTGGCATAGCACCCCATGCAGCCTTCTCAGTGCGCAGCTTTCAGGATATGTGCATTGAGTCCATATTTACATCTGACTAAAGCCTATAGGGTCACACGAGTGCTTTGAGTCCCAACAAAGCATCACAGGTTATTTCTAATCTTTCCAGGTTTCTCCCTTTTCATATTTGCAAATCCTTTTCCTGCAGTGAGAATCGTAGGTCCCGTTATTCTTAATACGTGCACGAGCAACTAGCTTACTAACCGACGCTCCTAGCCCATCTTCTGTCCTAGTCTGGCTCTGACCTCCTCACAGCAGTCCCCTGCCCCCATCCTGACGTCGCTGCCCTCCTCACTCACTGGACCTCCGTTCAGAGACAGGGGTACCCTCCTGGTCCCTGCGGGACCCCCAAGGTAGGGTAAGAGCAACCCCTGCTCCAGCCTTCGCAAGTCCCCAAGCACAGCTCCACCTAATAGCGCTGAGGTCCAGTTGTTCAAAGGAAAAAGAGGAAAGAGGAGTAGGATCAGCTTTAGAGCTTTGAATATTTTTTAGTTCTTATGATAAGCATCTACGTAGCACTTGTAATTTTTAAAGGCTGATTTTCATTTTTTGCTCTTCTAGTTTTACTTTTAAGATCAGATTCTGCTACATTAGGCCAACGGTTAACAAATTATTTTTAGTTTTGTGGGTTACATAGGGTTTGTCACAACTACTCACCTTGGTCTCTGTCTCTCTGTCTCTCTGTCTCTCTCTGTCTCTCTGTCTCTCTCTGTCTCCGTCTCTCTCTCTCTCTCTCTCTATCTATCTATCTATCAATATATATATATATATATATACATTTATTTATTTATCCATAGCTATGTTCTAGTGAAACTTAATTTACAAATACAGGATCCTGGCTACATTTAGCCCCTGGATTGCAATTTGCCAGCTCTGTACCTAGGATTCGGATGCAGCAGGCCAACGTAAAAGCCAAAGCACTGTCGTTTCATACTAGTAAGACCTTGGGCAAGTAGTTTTACCTCTCTGAGGTTCATTTGGTGATGCTGCCCATAGGACTCTAGAGCAAAAGAATGTTCCATCATGCGCTTATATCTTGAACCTACCCAGAAAAGGAGTTTGCAATTTAAAATAGCTAGTGAATATTTACTAATATGAAAATGGAATGTGAGGCAGAGTAATCTGGGAATGGTTTTCCAAAAAGTAGTGAACAGCTCAGGAGTGTTTGGCAGGACCTCAGACCGATAATAAAGCCAGGTGGATCCAGGCCAGCCTGAAGCAGGCAGAGCAGCAGGTCTTCATGACCAGTATGCCAAGGAAGAAAAATGGTGAAAGAGGAAAGGGAACAGGAGGAAGGGAGGGAGGGAGAGTGTAGGGATAATTTGAGAAAATAAACCTGTGTACTTCTCCTCCATGATCTTTTCCTATCCTATCTACAGGGATGTGGAAAAAATTGGACCTGTGAAGTTCATTCTCAAAATGAAGCTGAATCACAAAAGAAAGTTCTTATCTTCTAGAGAAATAGGTCCAGGTATGAGAAAAAATATTAAGAAGAAGAAATTCTTCCTGCCTCTAAGTTTCTAGTCTTGGGTTCCCTGTCATATATATATATATATATATATATATACATATATATATATATAAAGACAGGAGATCTTAACTTATTCCTACTTTATTATAATTATCAATTGCATTGCCTAGCAAAGTAAGTGCTCAATAAATGAACAAACAAATATAAGAACTTTGGTAAGTTATTTAGCCTAATTGGATCTATTTTTAATTTTCTAAGTAATATCTTTAGTTTCATAGGAAGAGCTAAAATGGGTTCCACTGATACTGTAATATTGTAAAATTTTAATACAAAATTGTTCTTAATGCAGCTTTGAGGATTTGGACGGTAAATAGAAAGCAATATAGTTATGTCCCTAGATTTCTCTGCACACTTGTTGTATCCCAAGGTAATCTGGACCCTCTGAGTATCTAAAGGAGACAAAATCAGATGTATAAAAGTATGGAAGAACATCTTTTCCTCTAATCTAGAAAAAGAATGATATCTGGGTCCCAGGATAATCCTCCATGTCCTTCTCAATGGAGGAAAGATGATGGCTGTATGGGCAGAAAGGCTGCCGCACTCACCCTCCTGTGGCAGAAGAGACCCTGGAGTGACTTCCGGAAAGGCAGGAGTAAGAGTCCTGGTAGACGCGCTCAGGCGTCTGCTTTGATGTGTGGCCATGAGAACAAAGCCCCAGTTACTGGATTCCCCACCCAGTGCTCTGGTCCTTTGTCACTGATTCTACATACTTCGTCTTTAATAAAGTTCTAACTCATGGGCCTCTGTCAGATGGGGATGATTTGGAAACATTTTAGAGACCCAAGGCTTATCAAAGTACCTAAATGGCCATGGAATGATTAAAAGAAATGTATGTGCTCAAATACAAATGAAGAATGATCTGAAGTTTGGGTACAAGGAATCGCAGATGGTAACCATTAATTATTAGCCTATTACCACGGCTCAGTCCAGTACCAAGCAAAGGTATTCTGTGTCTCACTCAACATCATCTAACCCTTGAGGTGCTTTGATTTCTCATGAGAACCCCAGTTGAAGAAATTTCCTGGCCCTGTTGACATGTTCAAGAGAGAATTACAAGTCGATTGATGGAATGATACCACATTAAATTCCTGAACATGCATGTCTGGGGATTAATAGACAAAAAATGCCAGAGACATTAGTACTAATGAACAGTCCTTGAGAAATTACTCTAAATCTGTTGTCCTTAATTAATGTAGCTCTGCAAGATGGAGCTGCACACATGGGGATCGGAGACCCCCCTCCCAGCCTTGTCTGCATTTAGGTAGCACATAATAAGCGTGTAGTCAGTTTGTGCCCCTGTCAAACGGTTTTAATAAATCCCTACAAGCATTTCAGATCTGAAGCTGGCAGGGGTGTAGGGGGAGTAAGGCTAGACAAGAGTTGCGCCCAACTTTATGAATGAAGTGCCTACATGTCATTAATGTTTCAATAGGTCCCTTAACAAGGGTAATTGGGCCTCCAGGGATCCTCACAGAGGCTCCAGGTTGAATCTGCCAGCAATGAGAATGCTCAGACCTTGAAGGTAAGCGGAACCATTCCTGTATTACCTTGAACCCAAGGGTCAAACAGGCCTAAGGGAAATCGTTTGGAGCTGTCATTTGCCATTACCATCGACATGTACTGTATTTCCAGGCAGCATGCAAAGGGAAGCAGAGGCATGTGTGCCTGGCCCCGAGAGGCAGGGTGGTAGCATGTCACATGTCTGGTAATAGAAGGGGATAAGCATCCCAGCACAAACTTGACATATATAAATTGATTACATAAGTGGGCAGTGGTGGTCCTTTCAAGTACGCTCCTTTTGTTTGAGCTTTACAGTAAAATTACCAGCAGCAGTTTACAATTAAGGGGAGTAATAATAACTGAATATGCTTTCATCTGCACATACAATTACAATGAAATGCATGCCTTAATAGGATTGTGAAAAATCTGTGTTTGACCCATACAAAAAAGTAAACATTCTTGTTCTGGATACTATATCATTATCACAACAAAGAGAAACTCCTGAAATCTGATGATTTAAACATCTGGAGAATGTTAATCACTTCAAAATGACGGATGTTTTTTATTTCAGCTTTTGACAGACACACTCCTTTCATAGATAGATGATTATTTACATAAATTACATCATCAATGTGAAAAAAATCAGAATAACTTCAAAGGATAAAATGCTTAATTAAAAAGAGGCTTGTACTTCTATTTTTCTCTCTTTCTTTGTGTTTTTTTCTTTAAAGGAGGAATAAAATGTCAAATCCAACAATCCCATTATAGGTGAATTATGAAATGAAGAAGTTGTCTTTTGTAATTTCTTCATATAAAAGACACTCACCTTTAAGCATAATTATACTGGTTTTAGTGAAAATAATAATTGCTGAAACCGAGCGATTGCTTTGAGTCCATTTCTAATATCAAAAGTTTCCTTCTTAGAAAAAAAACATGGCAGTTTGAAGTTCACCGTACCACTCTAGTGGATGAAATTCAACAGATCCAATCTCCAGCCAAGCCGGAGACTCACCCTCTCTTTCCATTCAGACTTGCAAATTATCCTTCATGGATGGAGGGAAGAAATAAACATTTAAAACAACTCAAACAACACACCAAGCATTTAATTGATCTCATGTCCTTGTTGATGGAGTTTGGAGGACATGCTAAAATAAAATCCAAGAGCAACCTAAAGTGGATTTGCAAACTCTGCTCTTGCAAGGAGAGATCCCAGGCTCTTTGGCTACAGTACCTCCGCTGCCCCTGCCTGGCAGTATACTGCCTGCCCGCTGCCGGTAGATAGAGCCGGTGCAATTTGGCTGATCCACTACAATTTCCTCCTACACTCGGGGCTGATCTGCAGGCTGACCTTAAACAATTTGTCCTCTTTCAGGGAGAAATGTCACCCAAAAGGAAGTTATTAAGTCAAGAAGGTAATTCTCTCAGAACAGCCCACTGTATAAACAGAACTTGACCTCAGGTAATTTATTGCTGGGCCCCCTAACAAGGAGACTTAAAATATAGGCCATATAGAGTTGAGATCTGAATCTGTTGACAAAAAGGCCAAAAACTCATAAGGTTTCTTTTGAATGGCCATATTTATAGTAGAAGCCAGATCAATATATTCTTCAAACAAGAAGCGAGGCATCTGGTCAATCACAATGAAGTTAATTTCATTAACAAAGTACATTTGTATTTACACTTAAGCCACTAATTGTCTTAGTTTTTTAATAGATCCAAATAAATTTTGTTAGGCTAACAACTAAACATAAAGGTTATATTTACTCAAAAACAATGAGCTGGATTCCATGCTCAAGAGCCAGGCACGTTCCTAGTGAGGAAGAGGCTTGTTTTCTGTTTCATGGAGTAGAAAGTGAAAAGTTCAATTTCTTAGTTGAATGGAGTCAGTCATGTCACTTGAGATTTCAGGGAAAGTCAGTGAGAACTTCATGGGGTTCCAGATCTGAGGGGGTCACACTGCTCAGGTGTCTTTCCTCTAGACAATGGCCTAGGGTCCATCTCTGAGTAATATTAGAGAAGCTTGTGAAAGAAGAGGAAAGAAGGAGAGAGCAGGAAATCAGGGAGGAGAGATAGGATGTATGTTAGAAGAATGGATTAGCTCACACACAAACCCCTTGTTACATGTCTATCAAGGTGAAATTCCCCATTATCTCAGGTACCAATGAGGACTTACTGCATTTTCTAATACAACTCAAAATGCTGATCTCCATAATTGATGATGGCTTGTCTCATCTTGTCGTTTTGACAGGCAGGTTTGCCATTCTCGTCTAGCTTTATTGGGCAATTCTTCCTGCCTCTAGCTCGAAATGTATGGCTCTCTCTTCCGTGAGCTCCTTCCTGCTTTGACCCCATCCAGTCCATGAGCCAGCTCCACGGGGGTCGACAGCTTAGAGACCACCCACGTCTTGCAAATAGAACAGTACTGTAAACCTGTCAGGCACTGCTAATGTAGTCAGTTGACTTTGATTGAAATGCTGTGAATATTTTTCTATAATATTTTTCAAAATATGTGTCCACAGACCACTGCCCAGTATTAACATTTTATATCTCAGGATAACAACCTACAAACAAAGCAACACCCCTTTCTTCTTGACTGACCCTAATTTCCAAAGTTATATTTAGAAAGTGCTGGAACTTCCTGAACTCTCCACTTGTCCACTCTATAAAATGGGGCTCACCACACAGCCAAATCCCCCTGAGAAACCACACTGCCTCCCTCAGTTAGGCAGAGTGCTTTGGGATCCTCCTAGGAAAACTCTGAAGGAGGAATTGCAGAGTATAATGATGTTTTTCTAAATTGAAAATGACAACCAGCATTTAGTAAAGGAGTCAGAAGACAGAGCTGAGCGCAGGAAGCCGTACGTTCATTACAACAGATGGTTTAGTTTTCACTGAATGATGAGGTAGGGGCTAACTAAATGAGCAGAGTACGTCTTTAAAGACTCAGCAGCCATCCAATTACCCAGGAACAATCTAGCAGCTCCTAAAGACTTACAGTGGTCTGCATTATACAACATAAGGCCTCCCTACTGGGTTTGACTTCAGTTGGTTGAAGTCATACGCATAGCTTTCCACTACTAAACAACACCAGCAAAGTTGAAAAATAGGATTTTGCTCAAATTCTTAATACAAAGATAGGTCATATAGAAAATCTGTAATAAATGCCTGTTGAAAGACTTACTGAATGATTTTCAATTTCAGGAAAATGCTTTCTTCCACCACTTGACTTTTGTCTCATCTCTTGCCCACCTCTGATTTCCTTCTAGGAAAAATGTGATGAAGCATTTTATTTGAAATATACACATGCAGGAGCATATAAGATGGACTATAACAGACCTCCATTTTCTACCAAGATGAAGCAGATGTTAATTTTGTTTAACGGATGTGTGATATCTCTGTCTCTCATACACAAAATGTTATGTAGCCTCACCCCAGCAGCCTCTTCCTCTCTGCCCATTCCCAAGGGAAAGTCATCAGAAGTTGTTTTTAGCATCCTTGTGTGCAGGCATCAAATTCTACTACCTACAAATATGTTCCTGAGCACTTGGACTATCACTTTTTTTACAGTTTTTATACCTCACCCTATAATGTTCATACTCTTTTACACTTTTGAAACTTTCTATAGCCTGTTTTTAGCATTTGTTCATATAGACATACATGTATTTAACAGCAGCATAGCATTTCTTTATCTTTTTATGCTAACCCGTTGCTCTTTTAAGTGCCAGTTCAAGTCCTTAGTAAGTGCTAGACTGAGCCAACTTAACAGCATGACAAGTTTTTGTTTGTTACCGTTACAAATAATAATGAGCATTTTGTGCATATAAAATTGAACACATATAAGACAGTTTTTCCAGATAAACCCAATCTAGGAGTCAAAATTTCTAGAGCTTATGGAATGATAACTTTCCTCCTAATTGTATTGCCAAATGCTTTTCCAGAAAGCTTGTGACAAGTTAGTGCTAGTAGCGATATATAAGTGCTAGTAGCAATATATAAGAATTACTATTTTCTGATGATCACCAACACTTTGTGGAATCTCATTAAGTAATTTTAGTTAATTTAATGTATAAGATCCAGAGCCTTCGCACTGAGCTATGTGCCCAGCCCTATTTTTACTGCAAGTTTCACTAAACTGACCGTGCTGGGATCAGACTTGCAATCCTCCTGCCATGGTCTCCCAAAGTGCTGGGATAGCAGACATGTGCAACCATGCCCAGCTGTAAAGCTAGTATTTTGTTGTTTTAACTGGAATTTCCCTTTTCGTGATATTGAGCATATGTTTATCTATTTTTATTAACTATTTACATTTCTTCTGTTAATCATTTGTTCATATTCTTTGCTTGTTTCACTTTTTGATTATGTTTTCTTATTAATTTTTAAGCATGAAGAGAGTATAATGATGATTTCTTATAATTCTTAAGATTTCTTTTTTGTGAAATCACTTTCACTTTAACATGGTCAAACTTATTTATCTTTTCCCTTATGATTTTTGTATCATGTTAAAGAAATTCTTCCTTAAATAATGCCATAAAATTATTCTCTAATTTTTCCTTTAGTTTAGGGCTTCTTTTTTACATTATTTTAAATTTATTTTTGTACACACCTAATATAAAGCTTTAACTTTATTTTGTCCAGTAACAAGTATTGAACTGTTTATCCTTTGATTTATTGTTTTTAAGTATCTTCTCAAATTAAGCTCCCAAATGCTCATGATTTTCTTTCTAGGCCTGTTCTTGTAACCTTATCCTGATACCGTGCTGGCTTTATTTTAGCAGGCATTTAAGTTTGCTAAACTGTATGCCAAGCAGAAAAGGGTTCCGCAAAGGTATCTACACCCTCATCCCTGGAGTCTGTCAGTCTATGATCTTCCACCACAGAAGAAACTTCACAGATGTGACTAAAGTTATTGAGATAGGAGTATCCTGGATCATTCAGGTGCATCTAACTGAATTCACATATCACTAGAGAGAGGTTTCCTGGCTGAATATAGATTTGAAGCAAGAAGTTACCACAGACAAATAGTGTGAAACACATAGGACTGTAATCTCAGAAGAATGAGGTAGGAGGCTTGAGCCTATAGCGCCACAGCCTCCAGAAGCTGGGATGGGCAACCAGTGATCCCCCTCCTCTAAGGTTCTAGAAAGAACCCTGCACTCCGGCGCCTCAGTTTTGGCACAGTGAGAACTGAGTAGAATTTCTAATCTACAGAAATCTCCAGATGATGTATTTGTATTGTTTGTGTAGTTCGTTACTCCATCCATGGAAAACTAATACAATATTAAAGGAGACTTTTCTCCTATTCTTTTTCATTTTTACACTCAGTTTGCTCATTATTGGTCCCTCCGTCTTTTATTTGAATTACAAAGCAAATTGCTAACACTCTAAAAAAATGAAAGTTTTGGTTAGAATTTTATTAACTTCCAACCAACTTGGTAAAAATTGCTATTTTCTTTATATTCATTTCTCCCATCCATAAACCTGCTGTAGTGGTGAATTTTATGTGTCAGTTTGACTTTGGCACAGGGAACTCAGTACTCTCTCACATATTATTCTCTGTGATTCTGTGAAAGTGTTGTTTGAATGAGATTAACATTTACTCAGAAGACAAGTGTCTTAGTTACTTTTCTCACTGCTGGGACAAAATACCAGACATCCACAATTTCAAGGAAGAAAGCTTTATTTCAACTCAGAGTTTATGGAGGTTCAGTCCATAGCCAGCTGGCTCCAAGCAGTGCTGCATGGCACAAGGCGTGGCAGAGGAGAAACAGCCCATGCAAGGCAGGTAGGAAGCAGCAGACAGCAGCGAGCCTGCCTTTCCCTTTTACACCTTCCAGCCTACAAGCCTTTGGGTCAGTGCCACCCATGCCCGGCACAGGGTTTCTTTTTTCAGTAAATCCATTCACCCATACCCATAGCTGTGATAATTCCAATCAGTGGACTAACTTTCTTCCGCACACCCTTAATCCCAGTATCACACAATTAGATCCAGTGAGCTCTGGAATGTCCCACCTGGGAGCACATGAGGCCTGGGGGAGGGGAATCCAGATAAAACCTGTAACAACAGGGTGAAGCAAGGTTGTATACTTCTTAATGTATGTGTGTGTGTGTGGGGGGGTTCTCATCCAGTCAACTGGAGGCCTGAACAGAGCAGATGAAGAGAGAACTCTTTCCTTAATACTGTCTTTGAACTGGGACACTGATTTTTTTCCTGCCTTTCAATTCAGACTGAAACACTGGCTCTTCTGGGTCTCAAGCCAGTGATGGATGGGAAGAGGCCCTCAGCTCTCCTGATTGCCAGGCCTGTGGACTTAGACTGAAATGAAACTATCAGCTCACATGGGTCCCTAGTTTGCCAACTCACCCTGCCAATAAACACTGGGATTTATCTGCTTCTTTAACTACATCAGCTAATTCTTTATAGTAAATCCCTTTATATATATTTTTTAAGTCACTTTTCTAATATTCTCCCTATAAGTCTTTCATATTTTAATTAAACTTATTCTTGAGTATTGTATAGTTTTTACTAATACTATAGATAGTATCTTTTATAATTTCATAATTTGATACTTAAGTATAGAGATTACTTAAATAAATTCTGAATATTGATCTTGTTTCTAGAAAAAACTAAACTTTTCTATTTTTTCTCGTAGCTTGTTCTCTGGGATGGTGTAGATAGACTTTTATACGAGTAAATATTAACTGTTTTGTTTCTACTTCCTAATCCTTGTTGCTCACTTCTTAAAGCACTGAGAGTATATATATATATATATATATATATATGTATGTATTTGGGAAAGTAGGGTAAAATTCTGTAATAAATGAATGAAACATTTCAGAGGCTTAATGAGATTGAAATTTTAATCATGTAGTTTGAGATAGATTAGCTAGGAAACTCTCCCTCTTGCAGTGAGTCTCAGACCTAAGCACTTTCCTTTGTGTGCCTCAAATATTAGACCTTCTCCTTGGCCTCCAGTCACGTAGACAGAGAGACACAGAGAGCTAGATGGATGTCTAAATGCTTTCTTCCCAGATCTTATAGCGACACACCCCATGCAAATTTCACTTTAGGCATCTGATTCTACCTAACTGTGAAAAAGACTGAGAGATGTGCACCATGTAACTAGAAACAAAGAAATAGGATTGGTAAATGTTTAGTAGTCATTAGTGGTATTCCAGTTTTCTTCAGGTAGTTCTTTGGAATTCAGATTGCTTGGGCCAAAGCCTATGCATGTTTAAGACATCATGTTTTATAAATTTTAGTTTAAATACTATAATATGGGGATATTTCAAATTGTCCTCAGAAAATGTAACAATATACAATTAGGAGTCACTTTTAAAAACTTAAACTAGCTCTGGCCCAAACTTCTATCATGGAGTTATAGTAACAAGCTAGCATTTCTTCTGTCTACATACAGATTTTTAACAGAGTAGATTGCTCAGGGAACTCTCCAGTAAGACATTTCTGGGAGAAAAAATAATCTGCATGAGTTCCCTCAAACAAATAGAAGCATCTCTGCTTCTTCACTAAAGCAGGTAACAATAAGAATGTCAGGAGGAAAGTTCATGAAAGAACACCCTGCAGCTTTGGGGTGGTGGAGAGAAGAAGGGGGGTGATTTGTTGTTCTTGTTCTGTAGATGATAATAAGAAAAGGTTGTGATGATCCACTACTGTATCTTCTGTGGAGGAAATTTCTTTTCCTCCACCGTCAGAGAAACCTCTTTAAACCTCATTCAAATTCCATCCGTGGTCATCATGCCTGGACAGGTCATATATAGTTATGCTTACACTTAATTTTAATACCTGAAAGAGCAAAGTTTTCCTGTGGCTTTACTTCTACACTTTAAATCTTCATTTAGGAATTTCTGAACCATTCTACACATCGTTGATCAAGTGGGCACTAAGTTCTGTGTGATGGGCATCAAGCACTGTTAAATGACCTACCTCACACAGGAATGCTGTGCTTGTGGTAATGAAGGGTTTCAGTTTCAACTTATTTGTACAGGAATAAAAATAAGGTGTGATGAGGTGTTTAGGGATCTAGCATCTCATAAGATAGGGTTAGTTGATTAGTTACCTTGGTAACAGGTGATTTTCAGCAAGGAAAGTACTGACCCGGTGATTTCTGTGTGACCGAAGGTTAGGTTACCAACCATAATAACTGTCTACAGCCTCCATCGCAGATTTTTGCCCAATCTTCCCTGCTTATTGAGCTGAGGGTCTAATCAAAATAAGAAATGTCTAGAAGAACCAACCCTGAGTGCAATTTTGCCATCCTGTGGTAAAAAGCACCGTGGGGGTAGGGGAGAAACAACTTCTGTCCTATGACTAGTGTGGCTAGCCAACACATTGCTGGCTTGGATTTCTACTGGGAAAAACAGTACCAAATTTGCTTATCAGATTTGCAAAGAACATGGAAACTACATGATAATTTACTCTGAGGACTAGACAAACACTATGTATGCTAACACTGAGCCCAGTCTTCTTAGTGCTCTTATACATTTGTTTAATCTGCTAATATCTGTTCCTATGTAACTGTATACCTTTTTTCCTTTATTGATTTCAGTTGATTCTTTCTTGTATCTGACTCATTCTGTCTGCAATATTTTTATTTTGTTACTTTTTTGTCTCCTCCTTAAAAAAATTATTTATCTTCTGATCCTCTAATTGTTTTGTTCCTCTCCCTCAAGCCACTAACAGGCTTTCATCACAATAGCAAATATATTTTGTAGTTGATCATTAGTGTTACAGACCACTGTTAAATTCATTGGCCTTCATATAATTGAATGCTTCACGTACAAATGCAAGTTACTGAACCTAATGTGAACACAGAAGGTACAGCTCTGAATTCCCTCAATTGAACTGATTAAACAAAATATCTGGGCACAAAAGTCTGCTGAACAGGTTATCACTTTGCCTACTGTCTCCTGTTCAATGTTTTCAGGGGTAGAGTGGGACTGAAACTCCTATTGTACCAAGTGCCCACAGGTGATTCTGATGTGCGTGTTGTATAAAAATCACACATAGTAAAATCCTACTTTCGCTCCTCTTTAATTGTTCTCATACACTTTGTTCCATCTCATCAACTGCAAAACATTTTCATTTTTCCTTGAACTCCAACAGCTGACCTTAACCATTGCTTTACAGAGCCCAAGAAAACTAAGGAGAATTTCTCCATTTTTGACAACCACTGAAATATCTACTTTTTCCTAAATCTACACCTATTGGATTAAGACCTTACCTTTGTTATCTCCTGAGGATTGTGTCTCACATACATTGAGAATTGGCATTAAGCCTATGGTTAGGAGGGGTAAGATTGAGCCCACTGCTCCCTTTAGATAATTGCCTTTCAGTATTTATTTTACTGCTGCTATATTGCAAGGAGAGCTGTCAGAATTATTTGTAACACATTGATTTTTGGTGATTTCTGAGTGGTAAAAGTTTGTTTTGTTTTTCTTTAATCCTTTCCTTTGTCAGCCTATGGTTGTTGTTCTTATAAAGGTACTTTAAAAATTATGAATGGAAAAGACCAGGGTCTTCAATAGTAGCTGTGCTTGCCTCAGCAGTACCACGTTGAAACAAAAGTGAGGAAACTATTTTCCTCATCAGGAAGACTTGTGTCTGTAACTCGCCTAGTGCTTCTCCAATACCCTCACCAAATGCTGCTGTACACACAGGAAATACTGGAACAAGCAGGCAGTAAGAGGAATTTCTAGGGGTAAAGCAGGCGTGTCCTATCTCAAGTATAATTTCTTTAAGTCTTATGTTATAATCTTTAGATTGACCTGAGGTTTTCATCTTACTTGATAATAGATCTCTATTTGTTTCTTTATAAAAACAACATTTAAAATTACCCTTGAGTAAAATTCATGTTCAAGGAAAATGTAGCATTATTTTGCCTGGGGCTCTTAGTGTTGCTTGATGCTAGCAGCTTATATCTGGGGCACTCGTGTCCCCATCTGAAAAGCACAGGCCTATTCTGATTATTAAAACTGTCACTTGCCTGGAATCCTACAGACTCAAACTGCTTGTCACATAAATGAGCTCACTGAGCCCCTCACCACCCTCTTCTTCAGGTTCAATACATTCCACCTAGTCTTTTAAAGAGAAATCTCTGCAAGTCCCAAGCTTCTTCCTCAATTTATAAGTTTATATTCACTGCCTAGATGATTTTTAAGGGATAGTTTCCATTTTTGTATACTCTTGTGAAATCCAAATCTATATTTCCACAGCCATCTATGCAGCAGCCAGCCTGACCTCACATCTTGAGTGTCTAATAAGCATTTAAAATTGTAAATGTCCAGATCCAGTTCATGACTTGCCACCAGATCTTGCCCTTTTCCATTCCAAAGCAGCACCTAGCTGTTGAGTCCCCCAAACAGTTTAATCTCTGACATCTCAACATCTTACACTTGCATCCCACAGATGGTGAAGGTTTATGAATTTCTAAAAATGCTCCCAGTTGAATCATTTCTCACAAGCTCACCACTGCCATCACCACCACCATCCTGGGCTGACCTACCATAATCTTTCCCTGACTGTAACTGTAGATGCTAAATTTCTACTGAAATGTCTAGTAGCCATCTCAAAATAAGGATGCCCATTTACAGTGTGGTTTACAATTGAAAACAAAAGCAAAGTAAAGTATATATATAGAGAGAAGCCTAAATAAAACTATTGATGATTCACCCCATTCAGCTCTCCGTGTTTCTTCATGGATTAATGTATCAGAAAAACTCCAGTTTCTCAGGTTAAAAAAATCAAGAGATAATTCTAGATTCCCTGCTTTCTCTCCCACTATATAGGACACTGTACAATGATAGAATTGTCCATTATTATAGAAAATTCTGTTAAACAGTTCAGTAACAAGTCTTGAAGTGAGATAGAATTTTACTTTTTTAATGCTTTAATTATTCTAGGTTCTTTGTATATTTTTGTATAAATTTTGGAATCAGACAGCCAATTTCTACTAAAAGGCTACAAGAATTCTGACTGGCATAGTATTTAAACTGTAGGTCAATTGAGGAAAAATTAGCAGAATACTCAGTCTTTCTACTGATATAGGTCTTTTTAAATTTTGTTCACTGTTTTCCAGTTTTTAGGACTTTTACTATTCATTGAATATATATATTCATATGAATACATAATATATACTATAAATAACACATTTTGCATTTTCAAATTTTAACTTCCAATTGATACTTGTATATAGAATTACAACTGGTCTCTGTAGTGACTTTACACCATTGCTAAATTCATAAATTCTAGTACCTTTTCATTAGTTTTCCTAGGATTTTCTATTTACTCAAATATGGGGTGTGTTATGGTTTCTGTCTGGATGTACCCCCAAAGCCTTATGCAGTCATAGGATGGGCTTCTAGAGTTTATCATTTTTTTTTCAGACAGGGTCTTGCTATGCAGTTCAAGCTGTCCTTGAACTTGCAATGATCCTCCAGCCTCTCAAGTGAGGGATTACAGGAGTGCACCACCACAGCCTAGAGTTTATCATTGATCCATGGTCCAGTGCTGGAATTATAGGTGTGAGTGCTGCACCCGCCCTGGGGCAAGTAGTTTGCATACAGTGTAAGGGAGGAAAAGGGTCTTGCTCTGTGTTACTGCCCCCTGCTTTTGTTCTTGTTGCTTTTGCTATTTTTCTGCCACCATGAACTGTTGCCCTCTGCCATGTGACACCCTTCCTGGGAGCCAGCCAAGTATGGACGGAAACCTCCACAAACTGTGAGCTAAATAAACCTTTCCCTCCCTTAATTCTGGATGTCAGGTATTTTGTCTCAGCAATGAGAGAAAAGTAACCAAGGCAACATGTCTAAAATAAAGACAGTTTTATTTCTTTCTCGCTGTGTGTTTCCTTTCTCTTACTTGCCCTACTGTTTTAACTCAGAGCTCAAATCTTATTGAAGATATGGAGAAAAAAATCATTCTTTCATCCTTCAGTAAGTTCTATGTGATTTTGTCAGTATGACATGTCAGTTGAGGAAGTTTCTCTGTTTTTAGTTTGAGAGCTTTTTATTTGCAAATGTCTATTCTGCATCTACTAAAACAATGATGTCTTTTTTTATTTAAAAAATTTAAAAACCCGACAAAACAACAATGAAGACAAAATCAAAACAACACAAAAACAACAAAAACGATACATGACCTCAAAGCAAAATGATAGAAATTTTAAATGGTTGCTATATTACATACTGTTATCTTCAACAAAGTTGCTCAGTTCATTAGCCATAGAATGTAAGATTGCTCAAACAATACCGTCAAAGACAGTAACAAGTAAAAAAGATAAAAATAATTTTAAAAAATCATTGGAAATGACGCAGAGTTTAACCATACAAAATAGTAGGAGCTCAAAAATGGTTTTTATACTGCGTGTTGTTTTCAGATCAGTCATTCCAATTACTAAATTGAAGTGTATAAAATTGGTCAAGAAAAAAAAATTTTAATCATTGACTGTTCCTCTGAATAAACTACAGACATCAGTGATACTCATATTCCAGCTATTCTTATATATACATATAAATTTTTTCATCAGCATGGTATTGGCAAAAAACAGACCTGAAGATCAGTGGAACAGACTGGAAGGTGAAGACATAACCACAAAGACACTCAACTACCTTGTCTTTGACAAAGAGGTCAAAAATGTTCATTAGAAGAAAAACAGCCCCTTTAATAAATGGTGCTGGAAAAACTGACTTTCCACTTGCCAAGGACTAAAACTAGACCCAAGCCTATCACCATGCACCAAAATAAAATAAAAATGGCTTAAAGATCTAAATATAAAAACAGAAACACTAGATCTAATGAAAGAGAAAGTAGGTGGAAGTCTTGAAGACACAGGAGCAGATAGAGAGTTCATGAACAAAAACCAAACTGCATGGAAAATACTTCAAAGAATCAACACCTGGGATTTCATCTTATTTAAAAGATTTTGCACATCAAAAGAAATTGCCAACAGGGTACAAAGAAAACTCATGAATTGGGAAAAACTTAGCCAATTGTCCCTCAGACAAAGGACTCCTGTCTAGACCATATAAAGAATTTTTTAAAAATGGGCTACAAAGTTCAAAGATCCAACACAAAAATCAGCATCTGAGATGAATACACACTTCTCACGTGAAGAAATACAAATGGCAAATAAATACATGAAAAAAATTTTCAACATCATTAGTCATTCAAGAAATGCAAATTAAAACAACCCTGAGATTCCAACTCACCCCAGAAACAATGGCTATTATTAAGAAATCAACCCATAACAAATACTGGAGAGGCTGTAGGGAAGAAGGAACTCTTCTCCACGGTTGGTGGGAGTGTAGACTGGTGCAACCACTATGGAAATCAATCTGGAGATTCCTCTGTAAACTAGGATTAGAGGTCCCATTCAACCCAGCTGTTCCTCTCCTGGAAATTTTTCCAGAAGAACTGAAAACATCATAACATAGTGAGATATGTGCACCTATGTTTATAACAGCACAATTTGCAATAGCTAGATCTTGGAAACATCCCAAATGTCCATCAACTGAGGAATGGATAAAAAAGATGTGGTATTTTTATACAGTGGAATATTACTCAGCTATAAAGATAAAGTAGAGGCTTGTATAGGTAAATGGATGCAACTAGAGACCATTCTCATTAGTGAAATAAATCAAATTTATATGTGTAAACATCATATTTCTTCCCTACTATAAGAACCTGAACAGTAAATAGAATCTGAAAGGTACAATAGATATTTTGTTTTGTTTGCTTGTTTTGAGACAGGATCTTACTATGTAGTCCAGGTTGGCCTTGAACTCATTATGTAGCCCCAGCTGGCCTTGAAATCATGGAGTTCCTCCTGCTTCAGCCTCCCCAGTGCTGGGATTACAGGCATGTGCCATCATGCCTGGCTGTCTTTTCTTTTTGAACTCAGTTAATGCGATCACTTATGTGGACTGATTTTCCAATATTAAATTGTTTTTGCATAATTGAGATAAATCCTACTCGATCAACACATAGTATCTTTTTATATATTATTATATTTAATTTGCTACCATTTGTTGTGGATTTTTCCAGCTTCATTTGCTGTAGTTTGGACATGGTTTCCTCATCAAAGGTTCATATTTTGGGAGCTGGACCTGCTATGTGGTGCCATTGGAGTAATAGAAACTTCAGGGGAAGTGACTAGGTATTAGAGGTTAGTGGTATTAGGATTAGTGCTTTTCTTTCAGAAATGTACTCTTGCTGCAGTGGGAAGTCCCACAAAAGGAAGTTGTTAGAATGGACTTTGCACCTCATCTGAATCTCTCTTGCTTCCTGTCTCCCCCTATGACTACTCTCTCCCCTCCATATGGCCATTCCCCTTTCCACTTCTCTGCCATCTCATGGCACAGCCAGAGGTGGCTTCACCAGGATGCCAGTGTCATGTGCTTTGGACCTTCCAGTTACCATGAACCAAATGAACTTCTTTACTTTATAAAGTACCCAGCCTCTAGTATTTTGTTTTGGCAGCACAATGGACTAAGACATTTCATAACATATACTGCTTTTTACTTCTCTTTCAATGTATTTGCCTGCTTTTAGAATCAGGGGTAGTATGAGTTTCTCTTTCATTCCCTGAAAGATTTTGTATAGAGCTGATGCTATTTGTCTCTTAAGTATCTGATAGTTGTGTACTATTTTAATAGGCATCAGACATCAGTGTGCGAAACATGCTACAAAATTATACAAATTAAAAATGTTTCAATTATGTAATATTGTATGCATTTTGTATCCTTATCAGATATTTACTTAGTCTAGAATGCAATTTAATCTTGTTTTTGTAGGTCTGAGGGGAGGAGAACCCACTCATGATAGAAACTCTCAGAAGATGACTGAGAGGAATAAAAAGAAAATTAACAGATTGTTCATTTAGCATTTTGTGATCCTATAAACATACACGGTCATTTCTATGTGTAATTTCATCAGTTGCAGGTCTGAGAGGGAAGGATGATAAGATGAAATTGTCAACCCACCTACTTATTATGTTTTCCATTTTAAATATATCAATTAAGAGACTGTCAGTATTAATAAGAGAATCAGAGCCAGGAATAAAAACTGGAATAAAATTATGATCAGTATTTCTGTAAGTAATATTTTAATGTTTCATAAAGGATTATATAGTTTGAATCACTACTCAAAAATAAAAAATTATAATCTCTTGATTGTCATATATCATGAAACATTGTATAATTTATATTTAATTCTTTTTATTGAAAAAGCAAAACAAAATTTCATGACAAAATAATAGGAGAGTAACAATAGTTCACATCTTGCATATTATCATCTTCAAAGTAGTTTTTCCTTTTTTCTCCAGTTAAACATTCAGTCTCCAACAAATTGTATCCAGTTAAAGCTTCTGTTAATGGAGAACGAAAATGGGTACTTGAAGAATATTTTAAAGTTTCAAACAAAAATAACACTGAAATTATCATCGGTTTTATTTGCTTCCCTTCCTAAAGGCTATAATTTTAAAAGTTTCTTGATTTTTGGGGGGAGCATAAAAATTCAGCGATGATGTAATTTTTATTTAAAAAGGAAAGAAGAATAGACTTCAAAATCTCCTATCAATCTTGAGTTTTCCAGGTAACTTCAGAAAGTTGGCTAAATCAGAACTGCAAATTGCTGGTTTTCGGAGAAGAGAGCAAACAAAGCAACTGGACAGCAAACTTCCTGTAAGAAATCCCCAGGGGATTTGTACCTGGTGTCTTTCTGCTCACAGCGCACTGGGGCCATACTGCACTGATACACAAACTGCATGCGAATGGGGAGTGGGGAGAGGCAGCGGCTCTAGGAAACAAATACTGCATTATAAAGCAGTACACCCCCCTGTGCTTATTTTTTGTTTTGCTTTGTTTTGATTTTTCCCCCTCATCAACAGAGTTTCCAACGAGAATGACGTTTCTGACTGATGCACAACTGAAAGCAGATCCCCGGCAGGAAATCTCCTCCCAAGCTGCACCTGGCTGCCCCTCCTCCCCTCTCGCTAGCTCCTTCTCTGTGACCCCCAGTTCTGGTTCCTGTCACTAGCCAGGCTACAGTTTCACATCCCAAGCCGGTGTTCTGGTTTCCCGCTGTGTCCTACGGGAGGTTATGGACAAAACGCAGACTCCTCCAAGTCTGTCTGAAAAGCCCACTGTGTTCAACAGGAAGATGTGGTCATCCTTCAGAGGTGATCACTGTGCTGTGTTGCCGTGGTGGGGAACCTCCTCTCTGTGTTGCGGGGGAAAAAAATAATTCCTCTCTGCAAAAGAGTAAGATTCGACATCTTTTGAGAACTCCCTCTCAGGTTTGACTGTGGAAACTATCTGCTCTCTCCATGTATTCTAGAGAAATCCTGGGCCCGTGGAGCCTTAGCTTCATGGCCAAGGAAACTCCATACCCAGCCAAGCCAAGACCTGGATTGTCCCGCAAGCTAACATTGCTGTGGCTTCAGCACTTTGAATGTGATTATCTTTAAGACCAAAAACGATTTCAGACAGAAATGATGCTAAGAATAATTATGCAAATAAGTATGGCATAAATAAGTTGTTCTTTTGTAAGAAAGCGACCATCATCTACTGTAAAGAGTATCTGAACTTCTATTTCAGTTCTACCAATTAACCACTATATGACTTTAGACAAATTGTAGATGAAAACTGGACACTGGCAGGGGCGAACTCAGAGTATACAGGCAGAGAAAACAGACATAGAAAATAAAATATATATATACAAAACCTCTCTCCTACATGTACATACCTACTCCATGAGAAAAACTTCAGCATTCTTGTCCCTAGATGGGATAATTTTTCTTTTTGGTACCAGGAATCAAACTCAGGACCTTGCCAAGCAAGGTGCTGTGCCACTGAGCTATACCTCTGCCCCTAGACAGGACAACTTTTCTCACCCAAGATAGTTCCATTCTCTCTGCTTTATTGCCTAGAACAGATCTATCTCCAACTCTGTTTGGCATCTTTTGCTGCTAGACCCCAGGAAAACAGACGAAACCCACCAGTTCTCCTCTTGCAGGTTTCTTCATTGTTTAGCTCAGGGGAGGACTCATCACCCCTTCAATTTCATAGGAGTGGAAATGCTTTCTCTAAAGTACTTCTTTCTCCCAATATTTCAGCTTTAACTTATTGTATCTTCAAAGAGGATGATGGTTCATGATCTCAAAACTGGGTCCACAGAACTCCAAATTCTGCACTTTGTTTTTTGTGGGGTTTTTTTGTTTTTTTGTTTGTTTGTTTGTTTGTGTTTGGTACCAGGAATTGAACTCAGGACCTTGCGCTTGCCAGGCAAGTACTTATGCCACTGAGCTCTATCCTTGGTCCTAATCAGTGAGTAATGTATGTTGCACCATGACTGATTGAGAGGGGTTGATAGCTCTGAGAAAGGAAATTGGCCATAGATGGAGGAACAAAACTTTAAATGAAAAAGAATAAGTCTAGACCAGACTAGGATGTGCGGACTCAGTCTGGACATTTACCTCTTTCTTCAGTTGCATAAAATTCTTCCTATAGGACTTACTATTCATATTATTATAGCTTCTGGAATTCCTAGGGGCATACAATAGCACTTACTATATTCTCTAAATCTCTTAAATTCTTACACAAATTTTTCATCTTTCAACTCTCTATGCTACCTTTGGTTCTAGAAATATGGCAAATTACCTAAAAACTCTTCTACAAATACCTAGAATCCTTGGTAACAATATACAAAGATACAGCTGATTTCTCAAAACGTATGAGAAATCATCAGACGTGGTAGGGCGATAAACTCACTCTATGGTAACTCGCCTTGCTATGAGATTACAGGGAGGAGACCGGATGTTGCCATTTTCAGAAAATGTTTTTGATAGCCAAATTTCTTGCTGCTTCAGCTTATGCGTGGGAAAGAGTGGGAGGGAATGGGAACCACAATATCCATACAAAACTGAAACATATCCAAGGTCTGTGGCATCAGTGACTGACAGGGGAAAAAAAATCCGGCAAGAAGATAAAGAGGAAGTGCGTCAGCGGGTGGGGAGGAAGTCTCCTCAAAGACTCTGGAACAACGGAGCTAAAATTCCTGTGCATTCTGGTCTCAAATTGTTGCCACTTTTGTGGCTTGGGGAACTCTAAGCCAAAAGAAAACAAAATAATGAATTCAAAATTGGTCTCAGGCCGAAGTTGTCCTTACACTGCCTAAAAGAAACCAACACAAAATACTCAATCCAGGTGTGCTCCTGGTTAAAGCTTCACTTAAAATCAGTTACAAACCCAAATCCTATAGTCAAACAAGGTGTACAATTCATTGCAAGTCCCACAAATAGCTGATGAAATAGGATACCATGGTAGGACCTGTAAAAACAGTATTTTATGTGGCCTAGGCACAAACTATTTCAGACTTATAGAAAACTTGCAGAATACTAAAAAGAATTTCTATGAAATCTTCACTCAGATTCTCCCAATGTTTAATACAAGCATTAAACCTGTTACATGTATACGTATTTTTTCCTGAATAATTTCAAAGTAGCAGATATTATGCCCACTACCTGCTAAATACCTCAACATATACTTAATAAATAAGGATCTTCTCTTATGTAACCACGGTTTAGATGTAGTATCAGAAAGTATTGATAAAATTCTGTTACCTAATCTAGAGAATTTATAAACAATTTTGACAGTTTTCCAAGAAAATTGCTCTAGTTTATGATCTAATTCAGTGATCTGAAACCCTTCCATCTTTTTTATGATCTTGATTTTTTGAACAGTAGAGGCAAGTTGTTTTATACAATATTTCTTAAATTTTAAATTTGTTTTCTTACATTTCTTCATTATTAGATTTAAGCTAGACATTTTTCCCCGGAGTTTGGGACCAAACCCATGACTTAATGCACGCTAGGCAAGCACTCCACCATTTTTAAAACTTTGATTTTGAGACAGAGTCTGACTAAGTTGCAGAGGCTCTCCTTAAACTTGTGATCCTCATGCCTCACCCTCCCAAGTAACTGGGATTACAAGTGTGCAGCACCATACCAGGTTCAATTCAGGCATTTTTGGAGGCATATTTCAAAAGTAATATTGTGTCTTCTCAGTGCATTGTATCACCAGGCAAAGAATGTCTATTTGTCCTACTTATAGTGCAGGCTGACTTCCAACAATTAAGGTTAAGCAATGCATGCCAGGTCTCTTTTGTATAAAGTCACCACTTCTTTGTAAGTAATAGATTTCCTATTAGGAGATATTGTGAGATCATAAATAACTTATTTCTTGTCAAAGTTCCACTCACTGGATTTAGGACCCAGTGATGATTATGGCCCGAAATAAGTTGCCAAATGATGGTAAATTCTTATCTCCTAAGGATTTTTATTCAAACTTATTTTTAAACTGATATCTAAGAACATAAAATTGTCCATATTTATGAGATTATACCATGGGCTATTTAGATACATGTACACATTGTGTAAATTTAAGTCAGAGTAAACATACGTATTTTGTCAAGCATCTATTGTTTCTTTATGGCAACAAATATTCAAAATCTTTTCTTCCAGCTTTTTAACATATATACAGGACATGTTTGTTACATACTGTAATCCTGCTATGCAATATCACACCACAACCTCTTACTCTTATTTAAGTATAGCTTAATACCTCTGCCTAGCCCTTTGCAGGCCTCCCTACCACCTGTTCTCAGCTTCTGCTACCTACCACCCTGTGTTCATCTTCCATGACATCAACTCTTTCAGATTTACATATGAGTGACATTGTGTTCACTTTTGTGTGCCTGATTTTTTCAGTTAACATAAGGATCTCCAGTTCTATGTATCCAGTTGCAAATGACAGGATTTCATTCTTTGGAAGGCTGAATAGCATTCCGTTGCTTGTTTTAGTAAATTAAGATATGAAAGACAGAGGCATGAGAAGAAAAGACAATTCGAAAGAGAAGCAAAGGTAGCTTCCAGAAATGAAGGAAAATGTCAGTAAATTTAAGTCAGTGGATGAATTTAAAACTTGTATAAGTGCAATTGAAAAGAGAATTAGTAAACTGAAACGTGGATCTGTGAAATTGTTCAGAATCTGGCTCACTGAGCTGAAGAAGTAGAGATGGTGAAAGCCATAGGGGATTGAATGAGAAGAACAGAGATATTTTAGAAGGAAAAGGGGAAGAGAAGTATTTCCCAAACAGTGGCTGATAATTTTGCAAATTTAATGACATGAATCCCAAGACTGAAGAATATAACAAACAGAATAAATAAAACTAAATATTATATACAACTATGTATACCTTATTAAAAATAACTATAGTTCATCAAAAACAAAGGAAAAAAATAAAGCAAAAGAAACTGCAACAAAAAGACATATTTGCTACAAAGATTAAATGGACATATTTGCTACAAAAACTTACAGCAGTCTTCCAGAAAAGAACAGCACTTGAAGGTTATGAGTATTTCCAACTTGAGGCAAAATTAATGTCAATATCACTTTTCCAGTCCAACTATGCAACCCTTTGAGAATCCAGCTATAGAAAAAATTTAAGACAAGAAATTACTGAGAAAGTTTACTTTGAATGGTTTCTCATTTGAAAATGACTTAACAGTTTTATGTGCACCTCCCATAATACTCTGCCTGCAGCTAGTTGTTCAATCAAGTATTAATCTAGGTGCTGTTGTGAGATTGAGATTTTGCTGATGCACTGATGCCCTGTATCAGTGGATTTTAAGGCAGGGAGTTTGTCTTGGCCTGGCCAGACAGATGATGTCAGAGATGTTCAAAATGTGTGAGGAATATAAAACAGGGTCACACAGCAAGGAAGTTTGGGCTGATTCCAGGAGCTGAGAGTGGATCCTGACCAGCAGTCATCCATGGAATGGGAATGATAGCTCTGTAATCACAGAAACTCTTCTGTCAGTGCAGTGAACGGTCTTGGAAACATATTCATTTCCAGAGCTTCCAGAAAGACAGGCAGCTTGGCTGACCTTTGAGAGATTGAGAACAGGTCTAAGTTTTCAACTATATCTGGACTCCTGGTTCACAGAAACTGAGAGATAACACACACATGTTGTGATCAAAGAATACAGTGTTTCAATTAAAAATTTATTACTGTGATGGCCCTTTTGATCAGTTCGTTTTTTCTCCTCCCTCATCTCCGTTGCCCTACCACTCAATCAGTCATCTTCCCTGTGATAATAACTGTACTCCTGGG